>JAJJMA010182577.1:23123-48264 GCA_023529015.1 Papaver nudicaule
ATAAACATGAAGAAAAATAATATCTAAATCATTTAATTCTTTAATAACCCAAAACAATTACACTCAAAATTAGTCATTATATTATCTTTCTAAGTTCTAACAGATGTATGTCAGTTGATTGAATCTTTTAGGAGCGCTAACAGAGAAGAAAAAGAAGAAGAAGAAGAAGTAAATCACAAGATTCACAACAAGTACCTACCAGAACCAACAATTAAAATAAAAACTAAAAACCTAGGGTTTCAATTTCCCCCAAACCATCATCAGATCACCAATAAAGAGTTACAAAACACCAAAACCTAACACCTTAATGATCTGTAACATCGAAAACCCAGTAGTATGAAGGTAAAACCAGATATAAACATGGTGGTGGCGTAGACAGGAGAGTGAGTTAGAGAGAGAGAGTAGAAGAAGGTGGCCGCAGAAGAAGAAGAGACTAAGGGAGTAAGGGTTATTTGATTCAGTAGTACAATATATACTAAGGGTTTTGGATAAACAGATGGCCTAGATTAGATTTAACCTAATATCAATGGTCTATATCAATGCTCTATCCTGGTCGGTTCAATAGCGGTCGGTTCGGTCGGTGAAAACCTTAAAACTGCTGGCCGAACCGATATGGTCGGTTTTACAATTTTGAAAACTGCCATCCTATTATTTGCGGTCGGTTTGGCTTCGGTTTGGGCGGTTTTGGGCGGGTTTCGGTCGGTTTGGCGGTTCCGGTCGGTTCCTGTGCAGCCCTAAATAGTATCATTTTTGGGGGGCTAGACCTAAGAGCAAGCACTAGGGTTCTCTATTTGGGAGAACTTCTCTATTGAATAGAGAAATGCAACCACTATGGTGCAAAATTTCTCTATTCAATAGAGAAATTGGTTGGCTTTGCTATTGCCTGCTACGGATCCGTAGCAGGCAATAGCAATAGAGAAGCGAGGCGGAAATCCGATTCCCGCAGGGCGGAAATCCAATTTCCGCAGAAAACTTTTTACGGAAATCCGATTTCCGCCCAGAATTCATGCGGGAATTGAATTTCCGTCCCATAAATAATACCGTTTGACCTTTTTTTCCTCACACCCCCTCTACACCTCAACATCCAACCATCCATCTTTCTATTTTTTCATGACCGTCAGATCCCCAACGACTCTTTTTTTCAAAATTCAAAAAAAATAGCCGTTGGGATCTCTTCTATATAAGAAAATTCACTCTCTTTGACAAATCCACCCCAATCAATCTTGTTTCTATTGATTCTTTCTTTCTCCCTTCAAATTTTCAAATTTTTTTCATTACCAAATCAAAATGGCGACCAATTACACCAAGTTAGAAGATCTAGCAATTACTTACTCTTTCATTCGTTGCCGAATGAATGGTATGGTGGGAGAAGTGGAACCTTGGCAACCGGCGTTTTGGATTCGTGTTTTTGATGTGTTCGTGAGAGTTTCAAACAATCCAAATGGTAGAGATAGAAAAAGAATTAGAAGGCGATGGAACCGCATTAGTGGAGACATCTCCGAGTTTTGTCGAATTATGAGAGCTATGTACCAAACAAATACAAATGCGTCACCCGAAGAAATATCGCAATTCAAACATAAAGTAGTATTTATATCTATACTTACCGCTGTACCCACAGACGCATCATATTGGTGTACCTCCTTCATGTACTCCTCGCCTAGCATTCTTTTCATTGCTCTACCATCATTGCCACAAATGACAGCATAAGGCGGCTCCTCAATTGGAAACCGTGGATGGAGAGTTGAAATATACTCTGGAACATATGTACATTGAGTAAGGCTCGGTTGATCGCGAATTGGAGGTTCCACACGCACAACATAGACATTCCCAGCATGCACAACTTTGGGCAAATAAGGTCCAATAGAATGGCTTTTCCACCATACATAAAAATCATCTTCTGTGGTCTCGCAGTAGTGCAAAGTATTGTGTCCACCACCCACATAATTTCCCATTAATTCTGAGGTACCACTCAATTTTGGCGGTGGATCAATGGGAATTACTACTTTTCCCTGAGTCTGACGAAGACATCGTTCCCCTAGGTACATGAAGTATTCTCGGTCTATCGGATCATAAATCGAACATCGCTGAAGGGACAACCTTCTAGCATGTGCAACATCTCCAATCCCATAGTAGTTGCTACGATTCCACGGCAGCCATGAGATACCAAGTGGATCGAGAGAATCCAAATGGTTCCGAGCCAATAACAAAGAGTGAGTACCGGTATTACTACTTTGTGATCCGGTACCCTTCTTCATATGTCCCTTGTCACATAATTTTAAAGCAGGGAAGAAATCAGGAGTACCTTGACCCTCGTCTGTATTTGGCTTCACTACAGGTATATACGACCAAAACCAAGGCTGCAAAAACACGAAGAAAAAAATATCAATGATAAGAAGCGTTCAAGTTTGTTGGTGTATAAACGGGAAATGTTTACGTACCAATAAAATGTACCAGAAGCATTCCAATTCGCCGGACTTCTTGTGTGTGACCACATTATCCAATGCGGAATACAACCTTCCCATTATTGCTTGACCCCAATCGTAAGTGTTTACCTTTTCCAAATCAACCAGTAATCTAAGCCAACTTAACAGAGCAACATCGTTCTTGTTTGGAAACAAAACATTGCCGATCACCCACAACAGAAACATCCGAGCAACGTTCTTCACATCAGAATCTTCCCATTGATCTAAGGGGGTCTTTTTCCATGTCAAAATGTAGTTTCTGATCAGACTCAACTTAATCCCAGATTTTCTGGTTAACACATTCCTAACATAGTCTCTAGTTTCATCATCAGTAACCACATAATATCCTTGTTCATTAACCTGCGGACCTGTTCGTTGTTCTTCTTGCACGGTGTTATCTCTATCTTTTTTCTTTGGTGGTTTTACCAATGGAAGTAAAAAATCAGTGTATATATGGCCAAATTTTGCCCAATCCTCAGCTTTGAAATCGATCAAATCAATAAGTTCACCACTTCCAACAGCTATACATGTAAGCATAGTAAAATCCCAAGGAGTGAACCCAATTTCAAATCTAGGAGCATGAAAGGTATGCGTGGTGTGCCACCATCTCTCAACAATGGCGCTTACCAATCTACTATCAGCACTCCCTGGATACTCTACTTTAAATATCCCGCCAAATCCACAATCATCGACAATTCTCTTACATTCCGGATGTCGACTTACAATTTTGTATAGGTCAGGAAGACCAGCGGCGCTACCACGGGTATTGATTTGACCCTTGTCTGCTTCCGGAGGACATTTTCTAATATGCCTATCACAGTGCTCCGACGATACGATTGTAGTTGCATCTATAGCAGGGATCATGTTGAACAACAATTCAATCCTACAATGCATAAGAGCAACATCAAATGCAATACAATCAACAATTGTTACAATATATATTCATTCTCAATCCTACAATGCATGCATATAATCATCAAATTCAAGCCATTTCAACATTTCAAGCAATTTCAACCTAAATCAATAACAATCACCAATCATATATAAGAAACTATGATATATGTATGTTAGCAGAACATCAAAGAGTTGATTTGGTTGCATTTAATCATTCAAATACGTTCAAAATCATGATCAAACGAAAAAAAACAAATTTAAAACCCTAGAATGAAGAACTCACCTTTATCAAAATTTCTTGATGAAAATTGAAATTGATTACTTCTATATAACCTTCCTTGATTAGTGAACGCACCCTTTTGATTTCGTGGGTTAATTTGACTCCAAACTGATCAAAATTGAAATTTTGTGGGAGAAGAAGAAGAGAAAACGAGGAAGAAGAGAAACTCAAATGAGCAGCAGGTCGCAGGTTTTCTGTCTAAAAACCTCTTCTTTACGGAAATCGGATTTCCGCAGGTCAAAAGTCAAGCTTTGACTGTGCGGAAATCCGATTTCCGCAGATTTTTTTTTTACGGAAATCGGATTTCCGCCCAAAAAATCTGCGGAAATCCAATTTCCGTCTCCAAATAGCTAAGACCACCGTGGTTGCCATTTTTTCGCCATTTCCGCCTTTCCCTTTCTCTATTCAATAGAGAAGGCTTAGGCAACCATAGTGCTTGCTCTAAGCCTAGCTAACTCTACGAATGCAAAGCTAATGGACGGTATCGCGCTGCCAAGACGTGTGGGGTTTGCGTTGTGTCTACAACCAAGTCGACCAAATACCGGACTGAATTGAAAACAACACAAAAAGATATTGCAAGGCTAATAAATGTTGGGCTATGAAACAGTAAACTACTGGGCCAAGGGCAGTTCCTATGGAAGGAACAAACCCAAAATTTGTTCATTTTGGTACCACTATGGGATGAACAAACACCCAAAATTATCTGGGTGAGGTCTAAGAACAGCCGAGCGACACCTCTTAGGCCGCCAGACGAAATTAGGTCGAGCGACACTAGTTGAGCCGCGAGTTGTGTCGCCAACTAATACAAAATTAATAAAAAAAATCAGAAAAAACCAGAAAAAAACAGTTTGAATATTTTATATTTTTTTTAAAAAAATTAATTTTTTTTGAAAATTTTAATTATTTGGTGGCACATACCGAGCGGCGTAGTTGTGCCGCCGGCGCCGGTAGTTAGGTCGTTCGGCTGTTCCTAGGCCGCCAGATAGTTTTGACCATAGTGGCAAACACGGTTTGTCCATCCACCTGGCTGGACAAAAGAGAAATATTAGGCTAATCCATACGAACTTCCCTAACAAGAAAAACTTGTAAGTAAATATTTGGCTAACGTCGAGATTTTTTTTTCTTCATAGAATCTCGGCATTGTCATTCAGAAAAGAGTCGGAACCCAGCTTGTTGTTTAGCTTCCTACCAACTTTGTTAAAGAAATTTAACGTATAGAATTAACATCCTGATTGAAATATATATATTTACCAAATTTAGGACGGGCTATAGCCAGGATTGGTCCAGGTCCGTCCCTGCTAAGCTGGTAAAACAAGTGAGAGCATTCGTTAACTAGTAAAAAGACGAATTCTTCTGATATACTCCCTCCGTCCCACATAAATTGAACTAGTTGGGATTTGCACAATTATTAAGGGGATATTTTGCATAACCTCCCCTCTAAAGATTGAAATTTGCGTTACCTCCCCTACAGATTCAATATTAGCATAACCTCCTCTCGTTAAGTTATCTCCTTATGTGGCAGTTAGTTGACTCAGCACAATAAACACGTAGGAAGAAAATACACATGGCATATTAGACTACCAAAAATACCCTTGAATACAAAGCAAACTTCTTCCACGTACAAGTGAAAAAGAAGAGACTTCTTCTTCTTCGTGAGAATTCTGACTACCATAGCGCCATTGACCTGCAAACAACGATCTGGGTTTGCATATTCAAATAGCAGATTTTGGGGATTTGATTAAATCATTTCAAATCAGCCCTATCTCGACATCAAATTTAATTTCCCAGAAATCAGCCCTATCTCGAAATCGTCGAATTTAATTCCCCAATAGTTAGGGTTTCTTCTTTGATTATACCCTCTATCTCTCGAAATCAACCAATCTAAACACAAATTGATGATTTAAGTGGATGAATAAGATGAACCTAAACACCAATTAGGCCGTTTGATCCAGCATATGAACAAACACGTTGATTTTTTTTACTCGGGAATAGACAATTGCTAGAGATTTCTTCCACTGGATAGTATATTGATATTTTTTTGTTTTTGTTTTGTTTTGTTCTTTACCTTTTACAAATTGCAGTGAATCCAAAAGGTGCTAATGATGCCGCTACCTTCCAGAGAAGTTTTATGGGAAGAATTCATTTTTGTTCAAGTGAATTTCATTTATGGTGTTCTTATAAAGAGGATGGTACCGATGATGGGAATCCGTGAGAAGATTTGTTAATGTGTATTGGTGATTTAAACGGTGATTTGAGAAAAATGGGTTTGCTGTAATTAGGACTTCTCTTTAACCAGAAAGCTTTACACCATTAATGGTAGTTGTAAAAAACTGAAGACTACTTAGTCTACTTTATATATATATATATAGATCGATGTATCAAAGGTGTTAGATTGACATAGCTTAGAGTCGTCCGATTAATTAGCTTATTAGATGTCAAAATCGTGTCCCAGCTTTATGTTTTTAGTGAGAGGGTAGATTAGCCATTTTCATAAATCAGTGCTACGTGTACCAGGCTTACTTGGCAGATAACTGCCACATAAGAAGATAACTCAACGAGAGGAGGTTATGCTAATATTGAATCTGTAGGGGAGGTAATGCAAATTTGCAATCTTTGGAGGGGAGGTTATGCAAAATATCCCATTATTAAGGCAAGGAAGAGAGAGATTTTTTTTCCACAACTACAATCACATCCCAAAAGAGTTCCAAAGCTTGCAATTGGAGTTCTCCCTCAATGGCCGTTGAATTACTCATAAACAGAGAACATAGACAATTCCGATGGATGTGTGCACAGGGTAACACAGTGGAGGATGTGTGTATGGGGTGTAGACACGTGGAGATGGAATCATCAAACAGGAGCACTAGCTGGCCTTCTTCCTTTAATGGGGGCATCATTTTATCATGTTCACCATCATAAAAATAAAGGTGACAAAGGCCATATAATTTGAAAAAAGCTAGACGTATATATTAGTAGGATATGATAAGAGACGTGTGTTGCTGGGGTTGATTCTCCATTCATTTTCATCATCTTCTTCTTCTTCTTGGCTGTTCTATTCCTTTCCCACTTGCACAGTTGCACTATGGCCAAATTCTCTGACGCAAGTTTATATCTCTATCTCTAGATACAACTTTCTGCTTTTGTGGGCTGTAATTCGACAGCAAGTCTACCTTGTGGCCTATATTTAGACAAAAGCAGTTGCTCGCTAATTTCCCCATTGATTGAATTACAAGTCATCTCTATAGTTTGTTCGGATACAACCTCAGAAACAATTTTTCGACTTCTGAAAATAAAAAAGTTTGCAACACAATTTCAGAATAACTTTTATAAACAAAAAAATTAACTTTTCTGTTTTTTTGCTTCTGACTTTTGGAATTAACTTCTGTTTCTGAAGAAGCAGAAATCAAAAGTACTTTTGCATCCAAACAAGCTATTAGCGTATTCGCAAAATGATAACTGCTGATTCTCCTACCAATTTGGACTCAAGATAACAAACGCAGTATGTGTAGATTGCCTGCCTGACTTATAGTTCTTTCCAGGACGTCCTTCTATACAAAAATGAAAAATATACCTACAGAACGAGCACTTAAATTATTTTTGCTAGTTAGTACTAGTTAAAACAGCAAGTTAAAACAGCAAGTTTAGTACTCCGTACTCTAAACTTCATTGACTTGACAAGGCTACCAAAAGGAACAAGCTATTCATCATAATTGATTCATAGGCCCACTGTTAAAGCTGGTGGCTACATATATGTAGGGGTTGATTTAAAGTCGTCTGGGGTTGAGACCTGGTTCTCACCCAATACAAAAGTAAAAGTGTTCGTTTATTGTCCATTTATCGTGGAGCCAATTTAACATTTAACTATATAGATATAATGGAAACTGCACCGCGTTCCCGTTTGTAGTGTGCCAAATGGACCCTTAAAGTGGTGTTGTAAGGTTCACAACTACGGTATCATTATGACCAATCATTCTTCTCCAGGGTCGATTTTGGAACTCTTCTTTTGCTTTGTCAGGTTTGTTGTTTATCCCGATGTCACTGTGGTACAGTGGTAAAGTTAATAGGTGATGATATCAGTGATATGAGTTCGAAACTTGTTATCACCATATTCTTTACCGATCAACAAAAAAAGTTTGTCTTTTTTGGGATCATATATGGGGTTACAACTTACAAACCACAAGGAGTTACCAGATTCCATATATACGATTAAAGTATGGTTTTTACCTGGCTGTGGCACCCACGAAGAATTTGATAAACTGTTGAATAGACTTGGAGATATCATTCCGCTTATTATCCCACTCCCAAGACTGCTGATAGGGGGTATCACATTTGCGGTGGTATACATTCTATAGATAAGAGAAGTTCTGTCTTGTATATTGCGTTTTGATCTAAAGATTAATTCACTGTGTTCAATTAAAGAAAAAAGGTTTCTTTTTTTCGTTTCTCAGACATGCAAGATATCCAGGCCTCTGAGAGCACTTAACAGATTATTGGGACCGGTTAAAACCATAGATCTCTCCAACTATACCTGACCGGGTTAAAGTATTTATTGTACTAGTTAGCCAACACGCGCTATGCTCGTGCATTTAATTTCTTTGCTAATTCAGCAAACTCAGTAGCATAGGCCAAAGCTTAGAGTATGGAGAAGGATTTGTTCATTGTAAAGAGAGAAAGTAGCAGAGAGAATAAAAGATAGACAACCACTAATTTGAATGGGTGAATGGTTTCCAGAGTCTAAAAAGAACTGAGAAGCTCTGTATAAGAACAAAATAATTTCTAGGGAGTTCTTATTTGTGAGAGAAGAGAGAGAGAGAGAATGCATGAATAGTCAATGAAGATTATAGGGATTAGTTAGCAAAGAAAATAAGTTTAGGTTTAGTTTATGGATTAAATTATCATTATACCCTCATTAATTTAAATGAAGTGTGTATGTATTTTATTGGAATAGGGATAAAGTGGTCCAAAAAAGTTACTGCTTCATTGAGGAGTGTTCCCTTTGCATAATAGAATTGATAATTGGCCATTAGGAAGAATTAAATCCTCATACTTCCGATTTCTCAAGTTGAAAATATTTTGAAAATATTTGGCAAACCACTACGTTTCTCTTGCAATCATTTGGAAAATATTTATTATATGCTAGTGTGACCAATGTCTATTTACTCCACGTGCTAGGTGGAAAGAGGGAATTATTCACGTCCGGGCTAAAAGGAATTATTGTTTGTTTATAGAATTATTTAACCATGTTCAGTTCATGTATTTGGTTATTTTGGTTAAAGTAGTCGATCACACGAGTTTATGAACCAAATACTCACATTGATGAAAAAAGGATTAATATCAAAACAATCTTACTTTTCAAACATGATTTCCAAATTGATCATACTTTTGAAACTACATTACAAAGCAGTCTTAAGGCTGTTAACTTTAGAGTTATCTCACTATTCACAGTTACTTTAGTCAGTGTTATTATGTCACTGTCCCTTAGGTGAGGGTGGATTTATGGTCAGATGATAGTGGTTCAGGTGGGGGTGGTTCAGTTTCATGGTGGTGGGGGTTCAGGTGGTGGCTGTGGGGTCTCAGGTTGCGGGTTCAGGTGGTGGGGTTTCAGGTGGTGATGGTGGGGTTTCTGGTGGTGGAGGGGTTCAGGTGGAGGTGGTTGATCAGGTTCAGGTAGTGATGGTGGGAGTTCATGTGGTGGGGTTCAGGTTCAGTTGGTGCTGTTCAAGTTGAAGCAGTGGGGGTTCAGGTGGTGGTGTATATAAGAGGAAGGGAGGGGTTATTACGGTAAACATTTAACACCATTTTTTGCTTTTCGGTTAACTCGGATGGAATATGATCACTTTGTAAACATGTTTTAAAAGTATGATTGTTTTGTAAAACATGTTTCAAAAGTAGGACTGTTTTGAAATTAGCCCATGAAAACATAAGATGGAGCACTTGCTGCTAGATATAGCATGATGAGAATATTCTCACATTGCATAAGAAGAAGTACAACATGTGGTCAATAATTCTTGAAAATCCTAGCTGTGAATGAGAACTTTTTGGTATGACGTTAAGATATTTGTGTATGGTGAGGTGAATGCAGGTTGTTTTTTTTTTCCTGCAAGTTGGCATGTTGCAATACTGACTTACTGCGGGAACTTGTGCCTACCATTTCTTCCAGTTTATTTTAACTGTATATAGTTTTCATCATTTCTTGCATCTTTTTCTTGCCAAAGTTTCATGTATCTAACTGTGTGAACCCAAGCTGTGAATTCATGCATCAACGTTCGCTATTTTGGAATTTTTCTTTACAAAGATAAAGTTTAAAAATAAAGTTAAATTTCATGAGGCTAAGATGTTCGATTGGTTGGGAACAACTGGGAATAACCACTGCTCAAATCATATCCATCTATCTCTCATCTCTTCACTCCCAACATGAAACCTTTTGACCTATAAATAGGGGATACTGGAGAGCTTGTTTTAATCATCACTCAAAGAACTCTTCTACTGAGTTCATCTACATTACTAAACCTTCCCTTAGGTCACTTACTTGTCAGGAGAAGAAGTACTTCTTCAAGCTCCCATAGTCTTCTCGACACTCCCATATACTGTGGGGTGTGGGAGAAGAGACTCATATCTCTCTCTCTCTCTATATATATATTTCACTCTCATTATTTCTATTTCACATTTATTGATAGAGGGTACTAGATGATGGCATGTATTAGTGTTGACAGAAGATAGAGAGCACAGATGATGAAAATGCTTCCATATATGGAGCATCTCTCCCTCTGCATCTCACTCATTCGTGCTCTCTATGCTTCTGTCATCACATTATAATACGCTTGAATCTCTTACCTGTATACACACACATACACAATTCAGCTTCTAATATCATCTTAGTTCAAACTGCTTTTATTTTATTTTTGAGCAAAGTTTAAGATTTTATGCCCATAAAATTGCGGTAAAAGGTTTACTTCAAATGTTGAAGTTTACAACGATATAATCATCTACTCTTTTTTTTTTTAATTTAATCATGATTGCTGTTTTTGCAGTAGTGCAGTGTGCACTAGAACCATTAATGGATGGTAAAGGATAAGTCATGTACCCACTAACTACTATATATACGAACTGACCTTTTACATGGGAATTAGAAGAAGCTGATATGATTGTGTGCGAGTGTGATTCTAGATGAGCCCTACACAGGTGATATTGTATGTGATAAATTAAACTGTATGCATTAGCTGATTCAATTCAGGAGCTCGCTGTGCTTTTACCTTCATTCGTGCTAAACATATATGTAAGTATGTTCATCTTAATTGCAGATGTTTACATGCATGGCTAACTTAAGCAACCTATAATCGCACTCTGGCCTCCAAGATCTGAATCTGAGTTCCGAGACTCACAATATTGTCTTTATGCTTGGATTCTTGGTACAATTTCATGAAAGATGTTTGGGGAGTACTACTTAATGTACTACTGACCCCTCTTCTTTAACATCTGAACTTCTTCGATAGTACTGGCGCCCTATATATTTGTACATACGAGGATTCAGAAGGATGTACAGTACTTCCCTATATATATTTTTTTTGTAACAAGATCGATCTAAATCTATGAGAATTTAAAAGGACGCACGCCATTTTTGTTCATTGATAGCTGGTTTTCTGTTATACATACATGCTTACAAGATGGCTCACATGTTTATGCATCATCTCTAGTGTAACAGGTTTTGGATTCAAAAGAGACACTTTGGTTTTCCATTTACTATAAACTTCATACAATATAATCAGTAGTTCCATGAAATGCTTACACAAAAGTTAGCTGTGATAACTCGACACTATCTTTCATCTCATGATCATCGTCATGTTTCATGTGGCGACTATGTAATTCTCTAGTGATGCTACTAGACATGTATCCAAGAAATACAGCACACTTAACAAAATACAGCAACAAGAAAACATAGGTATCGGTCCAAATATCTAAAGGAATAGAGGAAATGATATGTAAAATGCTCTTAATCCAATTGACCAAAAGTAACTTGCCCTGTTTAAACTTCTTGTGATATAATCGACCGATTCATCCCTCGTTGCTGGTAATGACACCATAAAACTAACATGAACGTAGTACCTGATTGACTGTACATTGCAGAGAAAAGCAAAAAGGAAGCAGACCAAGATCGCAAAGTACTTGATGGAGAAAACCAGACGGCTTGTATTTCCGTATATCAAGGCTGATGTTTTAGTATCTGTCGTGCTGCTCACAAACACCCCGATGATTGAACTCATTGTGATTGCTGTTGTTGCTAATAATGTCGATGCCATTATGCTGTTTCTTATTGTTTGAACAGCTAATACACCGTTCTTATTTGGATCCTACAAAACATTAAACAAACTACAATTCAAAATACAGTAGTTTGGTTCTAGTACGTGTAATAGAACTCAACAGGTATAGTTTCTTTAACGAGGTTAGCTTAAGTGTCCGACTGTGGTTGGGGGGTGTAATTTTCTAGCCTGGAATATTATCATTCTGAATTCTCCGACCAATCAACCGTCTATCTAAGGAATGCATAAAAGGACATTTCTTAAAGCAACAAACAATCAGGGTTCATGGAGTTGTACATATCGAATCTTCTTTACTTTTATCAAAACACAGACACGAAAAAGGTAAGTTTTTTTTCGTTTCTTCCATAACTTTACACGAAAAGCAAAGAGATTGATTCTTTACACTTTAAGAAATCCCATCATATAAACTATCAGCATAAACCCTAGATCTAAGCACAAGAAAGAACCCTAGTTCTAAGAAAAACATTCGTGTGCCATACCCGTGTGCCATGTCGTGCTTTTGACTAAAAAAGCACAGCACGGCACAACACGTTAAATTTGTTGACACAGCACAACACGACACATGGCACGTAAAAGCACGCCTTCGTGTGCCATGTGCCATGCCGTGCCGGCACGTTTTACACTCTACATGCAAAGCATATCGATGTGCAATGAGCCTACATGAACGTGTTTCGAAGAGTATAAGTTTCTTACCCGATAATCGTCTTTGGCATCCTCCAACATGCAAAAAACTTTGCAATTAATGAGGTGATATAATTGGATTAAAAGCTAAACTAACACTAAAATATGTTTCGTAACTGTGATTTTTAGCCACAAATCGAGGTAAGATGGTAATATCGTTCTGTAGATGGATTATATATGTAGCAGTTTTGAGTGCTTGAATCAAATTCTCAAGATTCCAAGTTGTATGTTTGGAACCTACTACACAACAAAAGACCATTACAAAATTGATCAATTTGTATGCCTCCTGTATCATTGAAGAAACTTAATGTTGTAGGGGACATAACATTCCCCTTAATGTTTGAATCAATTGAGATAAAATCAAATTTCTGGTAGTACGAATTACTACATACATGAAGCTGTGAGTGCAAGAACAGTCCATTGATAGAACTATGACGATATCTATGTGTGCGATGTTGTAGAATGAAATACTCACTTGAGATGAGTTTGCACTATAGATTCAATACACAGACAAAAGCTGATATTTTTGGTGAAAGGTTTCACACCTTATTGGATCAGTGACTTAGACTTTATATGATTACAATAAAGAGTTTAGGGTTTAATTTACATGACAAACTGATAATCATAACCCTAGATAAAGTAGGAACAGATAAACATAAT
The DNA here is from genome assembly GCA_023529015.1 of Papaver nudicaule. NCBI lineage: Eukaryota > Viridiplantae > Streptophyta > Magnoliopsida > Ranunculales > Papaveraceae > Papaver > Papaver nudicaule. Next base: position 36,416 of record JAJJMA010182577.1, read on the forward strand.
CCCAGCTTAATAGTTAGGTTGTTATTGACTCGATTTAATCGGTCATGAAAACTGTATACTTAACATCCTCCCTCAAGTTGTGCATGAGTTTCGAATGTTCAACTTGTCTCTAAGATAATGAAAACTTGGTGATGCTAGCGCTTTCGAATGTTCATTCTTCAAAATTTATGTTGTTCTTCAAGGTTGTAGTGTGACATAGTCAGAATACCTCTTCAATGTTGTAGTGTGAGATAGTCGAGATACCTAGTGTGAGATAGTTGGAATACCCCTTCAAAGTTTTAGTGTGAGATAGTCGGAATACCTCTTCAAAGTCGTAATGTTGTTCTTTGCGAAGACTATGTAACTGTCTTCGAAGATTCATCTGCTTTTTTTTTTTTTGAGCATATCTCTTCTCAAGCGCCTGCCATGGTTCACGAGATGTTTGCGAACCTACAACTCTGGATTAAACACTTTGAGTAAGGGAAGATATCAGCCAGCCAAGAAGGATCTGGTCTTGCTCTTCATATATTGTAAACTTGAGATTGCTATTTTCTGACATCGATTAGGTGATTGATATGCAGCTTTGAAGGGTTTGAGTGTTTGCTGTCTTTAAAGAGATAATTAAGAAATAGGGTTTGCGTGGCTAAAGGATCGCCTGGTTGATAACAAGACAAAACCTGATATTTTTGGTGAAAGGTTTCACACTTTATTGGATCAGTGACTTGTACTTTATATAGTGATTATAATAGAGAGCTTAGGGTTTGATTTACATAACAAACTGATAATCATTACCCTAGATAAAGTAGGAACATATCTGAGCTTAGGGTTTTGTGGCTAATGTGTATAATCAGGATGCTGGAAATGTGCAATGGGATCTGAAGTTTCCAAGAAGATTGAGTGCAGCGGCAAGAAGAGAATTTCCTATACTTATGGCTGAACTGCAAGATGTACAATGTGATGCTGCAGTGGAAGATATAATTCAATGGTCTTTAACTTCTAAGAAGAACTTCACAGTGAGTTCAGCCTATAACAGTTTACTCTCAGATCTTAATGGTGTGGAATACAATTCAATCTTTCAAGTAATCTGGCATCAGAAATTACCACCAAAAGTATCCTTTTTCTTATGGTCTCTTTGCCACAACAGAATTAATACAAGGGACAGGCTACTTAGAAGAGGTATAGATGCTCCTCCTAACTGCTTATTTTGCAATCAAGCTGAAACACCAAGACATTTGTTCCTACATTGCAAATTTACTACTGAATTATGGTCAAAATTCCTCACTTCCATCCACTGTTGTTTTACAATTCATGAGGATATTGTGCCAACTCTGCATTCATGGTATATGAATCTAGCTGACAAGGCAAGTACTACTATCTGGAACTTTTTACCTGCTGTTATCATGTGGAGTTTATGGAAAGAAAGAAATTCTAGAGTACATGGAGGGAATTCAAGCTCAGTTACTACTGTTTTCGAGAAAGCCAAGTATAATCTTTACAACTGGGCTCTAGTTCTGAAAGACTTTGAGAACATTGATTATAACTCTGCAATTTTGAATTGGCCTAATTTGTACTTCATTACTACCTAGTTGCAGTTCCTGTTCTTGTAAACTAGTAGCTTGTTACTAGTTCTGCCTTTCAGTTTGTACTTTTAGGGTGGTACAACCTTTGTACCCTCTCTTTTTGATCAATAAAATCCTTTCTTTGCTGATAAAAAAAAAAAGATAAAGTAGGAACATATAACATAATCCTAGCTAAATAGTTAGGTTGTTATTGACTCGATAAAATCGGCCATACAACTGTATACTTAACATACACATGTGAATCTAAGCAGTGATTTGTTAGGAAGACAAACTAGAAATTGTGCTAATATATCAGTTTTGACGATGATAGCAGAGGTGGTGGTGATAACGGAAAACCCTACCATCTAGTGTATGTGGAGCTTTAGAAGCACAATGGTCATCTGGATTTAAAGGTCATCTTGAGCCTAAAATAAAGCACTACATTGTAGAGAATTCCCTACAATGTTGGGAAGACCAACCACTATGGTGGAGGATATCCCCACATTGTAGAGAATTGGTGCTACACAGATGTAGCACCAAGTAGAGACACGAAAATGACGAGGGAACTCAGTCTCCACATATTACCCCCTGCGGTAACTCAGTATCCGCAGATTCTATCTCTAGGCGGGAATTCAATTTCTGCTACCTTATACATGCGGGGATTCAGTCAGTCTCCGCAACCTTTAGTACCTGGAAACTCAGTTTCCGCTTGATTGTGGCTAGGACCACACTGCTTGTTCTTTTTGCCAAATTTTCCATCAATCACCAAAATTTGGGGATGGCATAAGGCACCATAGTGCTTGCTCTAACTTGGGCACTGGACTAACAACTCTCGAGATTAGTTGTTTGAGTCGGGTGCCGAAAAATAATGTCCAAGTTACAATTCTAGGTTGGAAGTGCTTAAATAGCTTTGAAGTTAGGCTCTCCTTCTCTCGAGGTCAATTGTTGGAATCTCCGCGCTCAAAACAAATTATAAATAGCAGAAGCAAAATTACATTCCATTATGAAATCAAAACGTGTGATACAAACAACAGTTGCACTAAAAACAGGACCCAAGTATCTGTCGACTCGGGTGAGATAAACACATTTTCTAGCAATTGGATCGGATTAGATAAGTTCCGGCACCGTCACGGGTAATTTACTGGCTTTGTGTGTTTTTGGTCGGTCTGCTTAGCTTTTCTTACCAAAGCTTTGAGTTTCCTAATCCTAGGAAGCCTAAAACATGAAACTATATAAGGGTGTGTGTAGGTAGGAGGTTGGGAAAAGTATGTGACAATTAAAGAAACCTTGTGCTAGCCTTTAAGAGAAAAAACTAGGGTTTCGTGGTAATTGTTGAGGTGTAACTTAGATTTTGCTGAAACTCTCACAAAGGTATTTTACAGTTTGTTGATAGTGTATTTGAGCTTGTATTGATATTTTACTTTCTCATTCTTTGTTATTGTGTGTTCATCGTAATATCTCAAGATCCGTCTGCAGTAGTTCCTTCCTGGCAGTTTTCTCTCTATATATGTAAAGAATCGATAACATTCAGTTGATATCATAAGGAAGATGGATTTGTATCAGAAAAAGAAAAGAAAGATGGATTCTTCTTCTTCTTCTGCGTCAATCATACCATATGGTGAATACATTGAAGAAGATGTTATGATCGAGATACTTATACGTCTTCCCTACAAATCTATCTCCAAGTTCAAGTGCGTCTCAAAGCTATGGCTCTCTTTGCTCTCTAATCCTAGTTTCAAAACCAGGTGGCTACATAATTTAGGCATTCCAAGATGGATTTTCTTTTATAATTTCGAGCTTCCACTTCATGACGTAATGAAGCCATATACATATCCTAAAATTTCTTCATCCTTAAGAACCATAGCTCATGATCATCATAATGTGGATTTTCGGTTCCGATTTCTTATATCAAAACTATCATTACTCCAACAACACCTTCCAGATTGTGAACCTTATTGCAAAACTGAGTTATACCTTTTAGGTTCATGTAATGGTTTGGTTCTTTGTGAAAATTATCACAAGTGTTCCCAAAAGGTGTATTTAGTTGGTAATCCGGTCACGGGATATTGGGCTCGTATCCCTCCACCGCCGCTTGGTAGTGGAAGCTTGATTTACAGAAAATTTCTTTCTTATAAAACTGGTTTTGTATGTTGTGAATCTTCGGCTTCCAACTTATCGAAGTCTAAGCAACCTAGTTACTACATGGTGGTGCATATACCTTACCTTAACCACAGGCGAGTAAGCAAATTTGACATTGAGTTATTTTCTTCTGATACGGGTTCATGGAATGTTTATGAGGTTTTGTGCACACGAGAAGTCATGCACATGACGGAAAACCCTGCTATTGCTAGTCATAACGAAGTTTTGTATTGGATTGTGCTGGATAAATCTTATGAACAGATCTTATTAGCATATGATCTAAACAAGAATGCTGGTGTTGCATGTAGATTGATCGAGTTGCCTGAGCGACCAAATTACAAATACACTCCGGGATGTCTTGGGAAAACAGGAGGATGCATCAGTTACAGCCATTGTACTGAAGGAAATTTATACGTCTGGTTACTTGAAGAAGATTATACTACAGGACTGTGCAAGTGGCACTTGACTCAAAATGTGAACCTAAAGGATATGATATTTGAAAACATTGAAGAAGATTCCCTAGGTTGCAAGGGTTTGGATAGACGCGATATGTATCGAACGGCACCTTTCGCTTTCCACCCAGTGGATCAGAATGTTATGCTCATTGTCTTCCGCTCCTCCCTGGTTTTTATGTACAACTTCAAAACGAAATTACTCAAACAGCTCAGGGAGCTCAGACATGATTTCGATAGTGGACGTACTAGGAGCTTACCCTTTGTGCTAATTTCATCTCTACAAACACTTAGCTCTTAGCTCTTGGTCAGGATGAAAGGGAGCTAAGTTGTGAAGCACCAGATATAATGAATCGAGAAGAAAAGGGGGTTGGAGTAAGAGATAGAAATCCAGGAAGCCAACAAACTTGGGCCCATGTAACCCGTAACCCGTCACATGGAGGCCCTAACCCGGCCAGTTACCAGGTGGTGGCCCATATTATTTACCAGTGCAAACCCACATATAAGCACTGCAGTGTTTTGGGGCTGCAGTCTTTTCTTCGGAACTCCAAGTGGATTAAAATGTCTAGAGAATGGGGTAAGGGTTCCATAGTAATACGAGCCAGCTCACGAATCAGCCTACGAGTCAGCAAAAAAAAAAATCTCACCGCCACTGCCAACACCAGCGCCGCCACCATCGCTGATACTAGCCTCCGCCACCGCCACTGATAATCAGAGCTCTATGTATCTAAACTATTCAATGGAAATTCTAGTTATTAAACTAAAGTTGTGATTCTGGGGCTTCACAAAAGTGAAGACCTTCTGCTTTTACTTCGTCTATCCAGTTGAACATTATAAGGGGTGTCAAAAAATGGTGAAAAGTCTAAGTAACCCTTTACACTTATTACACCCCACTTACAAATTACACCTCATTTATAAATTATAATCTAACCTAACCCTAATCTAATATCTTTCCTAATATACTAATTTTTCTTGATCTAATTTAAAACAAAAATCAAAAACATAAAAACAGAAAATCTGAGAATCAAAAATTTGTGATCAAAACCTTCAAAACCCATCAAGTTTTCTCAATTTTAATGGATTCAACCCATAATGATGAAGCAATGGAGGAGGAAAGGTAAGAATCTAAACCCACGTCTCGATTTTTCATTACTTGGGTTAGATTCTATCGAAATCAATCAAAAAAAGTAAACCAGAAAGACTTACGGCCACTTGAAACTCATCGTTCTCAGCCGTAAATAGCAGTTACGGCTTGGATCTATAGAACAAGTAGCCGTAACTCAATTTATGTCTGCTACTTACTAGCCGTAACCTAAGTTACGTCTACCCTTTACTAGCCGAAGATCATGAAAGTTACGGCTAACTTACTTACTGGCCGTAAGTCTTGTTAATCTCACAAAAACTTTGTGTCGCAAAGTTATGAGCCGTAAGTCATTTTTATGGGTCGTACCTTAACTTACATCTTGAAACATTTTATCGTTGTTAGCCGTAAATTGTAGATAAACTTACGGCTAGTTCTGTATGAACAACTAGTCGTAACTTTAGTTACGGCTTGCTTTTTAGGTCGTAAGTCTAACTTACGGCCTGTGTTGCTGGCCGTAAGCAGCTTCTGAAAGTTAAAAAAAAAAATCGATTTTTTTGTGTACTTCGAAGGAATTAGAGGTTGAATTTTTTTATTTTTTTTGATTTTTCAAAATTATCCTAATCATAATTAGATTTGTTAATCATACTTTAATTAATTTAGTTAAGTTAAGTTAATCATGTCTAATGTCTTAATTAAACACTAAACATAATGGGCAAATTTGGTATTTAAAAAAAATTACATAGGGGGAGAGCCAAAATGCTATGTAGAGCTAATTATTCAGGGGCTTCACTTTTTTTTGAAGCTCCCGGAATCACAACTCTTAAACTACTACTACTGTTTTTTTATGCAAGATTAAAACCTACTGAGGATGAGATCTTCATCGATGACATAGATAAATATTGGATAATGTTAGTTTCCCCGTGAAACCAGAGTCTGCAAATTCATTAGTTAATAAATTTGATTATCATTGCATACAATTACAAATCGATGATTATCTTCCGAGTTAGAAATGCTAATAGAGCCAGAGTTGGACTGCTATGTTCCATGACCAAAACTTATACACAACAATGCCAAAATCTGTCTCCTATCTCTAGCTATCCAATAATATGTGCCAGAGTTGCAAGAACCTCAATACCAATATCGAAAACAAAACACTAATTTGCAATTTCAGGCCATGCTACAAACTTGTCTGCAATGTCAGAAACTCGCCTGCTTGAGACCAAATTCAATCTGACTCATATAAGCTAGCTTAAACCTAAGCATTAACTTTGATCATCAGGCTGAAGCGAATGACTTGATGTATTGGTAACCAAATTCGATCCGACTCATAAAAAATTACAATCTCTTCTTGACTTGTCCTGTTTTCTACAATTGACAGGTAGAATATATACTTTACCAGGGTCTAATTATAGTTCTACACATGAGCATATTAGGTACAGGGTAGCAATGCCACTATATTTCGCAACATATGCTAAGCACGTTAGGAACCAAAATAAACAACCGTGAAATAACTGTGCAGGAAATTTGTGTTAAATTGCAAATGTATAAATGTCAGTACTTTTTTGTCACGAAGCTTTGGTTGCAGCATATGAGATTTATGGATCCTATTCCTAACCTGTTTTAACTAAATCTTGGCCTAAGTATGGTTGAATCTGAAGGCTTATTACTTTACCTTTAGATTACCACAAGAGAATGACTGTAGGGGGGTTCGACAAAATTGTGATAGGGTGACCTCCCACCAGCGACTAGGTAAGAATCAGGATTGACCACGTGGAGGTGACGGTCAGATAGTCTTGACCTGGGATGCATTGGTTCAGAAATACAACATGGTAGAAGGAACTAAAATTGCAGTTTTGGTGCTTCAGAAATGCAGATACAAACGACACTTGTTTTTTCATTAATAATAAGGTAAAAGAAAGCAAGGAAGGTAAAAAGAAATGTAGATACAAACAACACTTGTTTTTTCATATGCCAAGCATCATAACTTTTGGAGCTTCAGTTGCCGCATATGAGATTTATGGATTCTAACCTGTTCTGGGTAACCCTTTGCCTATGTATGCTTCAATCTGAAGGCCAATGGCCTTTAGACTGCCACAAGAGATTGCCTTTAGAAGGGTTCGACAAAATTGCTTTGATTGTGCTTTTTCCAATCTCTTCTCGGCCTGTTCTGTTTTCTACAGTTGACAGATAGGATATACACCCTACTAGGGTCTTAGCGCCACTATATTAGATTTCGCTATATATGCTAACCGTATTAGGAACTAAGATAAAAAAAAAAAAAAAAAAAACATGCAATAAGATAACTGTGCAGGAAAAATCAAGTGAAACTTTTCACACCCACAAGCAAAGAGCAGTGTCACAATAAGATGAAATTTGCAAAGAAACTATTCTTAGAACATAATGGAAAGTAAGCTATTCGTTAGTAACCAATCTTGTAGAAACTTTCTACTAACAGCCTAGAGAATTCGAAAAATAGCAAAAAGTAGTAAATCTCTTTACTGTACAATGGAGTAAATGCTACTGACCTAGGTGGAATACCGACGATGCATCGAGCTCATTTTCACTCGTTTTCCTCAATCACCTTCACATCTTTTTCCCCCAATACCTTTAATGAGACAAAACTATTCACATGCAACATTCCAAAATAAATTGGGAGAGTTTCTTCAAGATCATGTAAAAGTTCTGCATCTTTATCGCAGGTTTGTTCACCACACGCACAAAGAAACTTACCCATATTTGTTAAGCCAATTGCTGCGAAATAATCATTCTTATATTCAATAGAAAACTCTTCACTCCAAGTCCTTAGCTTCTCCCCTTCATTTAGTTTCTTGAAAGACCGTATTTGTACACCATCAGGATGGAACTCAAGGGCGGACAACCATCCTCCGAGAACTACCAACTCTTGACGACACTGCAGGTTATGAACATCACCACTGTGATGTGAAACTGTTAACAAATGGAACTTCTCATCTACCAGATCAAGAGCCCATACTTTCTCTTCCCTGTCCAACCAATAAAGAGCTCCATCTACAAACGCAGAAGGCTTTAGTGGTCCAAAATAAGCTGCAATAGTTCCAACGTCCCTCCAGCCACTACCACTACCAAGGGTATAAATCTGAACTAACCCGCCAGGTATTTCTCCGTTTTCCGCTTTCTGATACACAACTCTAACAGCCTTGTATTTCTTAGAATTAGAATCATAACCAAATCCAAACACTTGGTAAGTTATCAGCTCTGGGGAAGCGAATTCCGGTAGATAGACACATTCTCTAGTTACTGGATTACATACATATAACACCGGATTATAACAAACGGATATAGCAATGCATATTAAACCATTTCTTGAACTAATGAACATATCAGCCATATGGAACAACCGATTGATTCTTTTACTGATGCTAATCTCTCCTTCATTGTATTCCTTGTAACAGATGCAGAATTCATCCCTATCTTCTTCAGGTTTATCTTGAAATCCCACTACGAATCCAATCTTGGTATTCTCATCATCAGTAGAATTAGATGGGTAAAATTTATGGTCGTGAAAATGTTGGTATTGGAGTAATTGATGATGCAATTGTTTCTCAATAAAGATAGGATTACGAATCGATGAAGAAATCATGTAAAAAACTTTAAGTTTAAACCCTAAGACTTCATCAACTGATAACCTAGAAATTATTTCTACGATTAACTCTTCATGTAAATGAGGTAATTCAGATCTAGATTCGTATACAGAACAAGAAGAAGAAGAAGAGGGATTCATTGTACCTTAATCGTGAGTCCAATTTTGAAGTTTTCCTCTTCTTTCCAATCAAGATTTTCCCCCTTTTGGTTTCGGAAAATGAAAGGGAACGGAAACCGGAAAACGAGTCACATGCCCACCTATATGTACCAGTAAATTTGGGATGTTTGGCTACACGGTTATTTTCGGATCACCCCGGACGATTTTCGAACGGGATTGGGTACGGAGAGAAGTTCGGAACGACAAACGTACGAGTATTATACGAATTCAGAGAATTCATATTCGGTCCAATATTCGGTCAACTGGGCAAGATTCGACAATACTTCAGAACGGTATACGTACGTGTGTATAATTCGATTCTCTAATGTGAGTTCGGTACGAAAAATTCGGCATACATTAATATTTAAAATTAGACATTTTTAATATAAGTTTTCCTGTTAAGATGAAGTATATTTAAAATATACTCACTTATAATACATCAACAACGGCGGCCTAGCCCAATTGTGAAATTGAGAAGAAATGAGATTGTATTCAGATAAGGTTGAGAAAGTACAGACTAGGACATATATAGTCGACTAGACTTAACAGCTAAGCATAGATATACAGCTGTATCCAACAAGACAACGACAGCTGTAATCTAGCTGTACAAAACAGACTCAACACACTAAGCTGACAGACCAGCTAACTGTAACTGACTCTAACTGACTCAAACAGAAAACAGAACTAATTATTACAGACAGACAGTTAGAACAGTTAGGACATTTATACATCAGACTTAGTGTTTCTGTTCTTACACTCCCCCGCAAACTTAGTATGCCTGAAATACATAAGTTTGGAAACCAACCCACCAAACATTTCAGAAGTAAGCCCTTTTGTGAAGACATCAGCTAGCTGATAAGCTGTAGGCACATACTTGATGATTAGAAAACCAGACATGACCAAATCTCTGACAAAGTGATAGTCTATTTCAATATGCTTAGTTCTAGCATGAAAAACTGGATTAGCAGCCAAACTACAAGCACTCATATTGTCACAGAGTAGCTTGAATGGCCTGATTACTTTAACATCCAACTCCTTGAGAAGATAAGAAAGCCATAGCATTTCAGCAGCTGTGTTTGCTAGTGCTTTATACTCAGCTTCTGCAGATGATCTAGAAACTGTAGGCTGTTTCTTTGAAGTCCAGGAAATCAATGAAGAACCCAAAAATACACAGTAACCAGATGTACTTCTCCTAGTATCTGGATCACCAGCCCAGTCAGAATCTGAGTAAGCTGTGATGGTGGATAAGTCAGAAGACCCCAAAGTAATTCCAGATCCCAAACTGCCTTTTAGAAACCTTAATATTCTCTTCACCAATTGGAGATGTTCAGTTGTTGGCTGATGCATAAACTGAGAAACATAACTAACAGCAAATGCTATGTCAGGCCTAGTCATAGTAAGATATTGCAGACCACCAACCAAAGCCCTGTAGTGTGTAGGATCCTGTAACAACTCTCCAGTAAACAATGAACATCTTGGACCCTTAACAACAGGAGTACTAGATGGTTTACAGTCCACCATATCAGCTTTAGCAAGTAATTCCATTGTATACTTTTTTTGTGTAAGAAGCATTGTGTTTGTATCATCATTCCTCAAAACTTCAATGCCAAGAAAATAATGCAATGGACCAAGATCCTTCATAGCAAATTCAGATCCAAGAGAAGCTGAAAATTCTGAAACTAAAGAGTCTGAACTGCCAGTCAGAATAATATCATCTACATAAAGAAGAAGAAACATCAAACCCCTTGTGCTGTTGTAGATGAACAAAGAATGATCACACTTTGATTGAGTGAAGCCATAGTGAAGAAGAAAATCACTAAATCTTTTGAACCATGCCCTTGGTGCCTGTTTCAAACCATACAAGGACTTCTTAAGTCTACACACATAATTCTCCATGCCTGGTTTAACATAACCTGGAGGCTGTTCCATATAAACTGTTTCCTGAAGATGACCATGAAGGAATGCATTAGAAACATCCATCTGCTTGACAGGCCAACCCCTTGAAAGAGCAACAGTAAGAACTGTTTTGATTGTTGGAGCCTTAACTACAGGACTGAATGTGTCAGTAAAATCAACACCAATTCTCTGACCATATCCTTGTGCAACAACTCTGGCCTTATGCCTTTCCACATTGCCATCAGCCTTTAACTTCTTCTTAAAAACCCACTTTGAACCAAGTACATTCATATCATCAGTTCTAAGTACATAATCCCAAGTATCATTGTCATCAAGAGCTTGAATCTCAGCATCCATTGCAACCACATACTTAGGATTCTTACAGGCTTGCTTATAAGTTTTAGGCTCAGGTTCATCCAACAGAGATGTAAAAGCAATATCCACAGGATGTTTAACTGCATGATGTGCTACAAAATCAGGAAAGGCTTTAGCTTTGGTGACACCAGAATGAGATCTGGTTCTAACAGAAGGAACAGATGGAGCTGAAGTGTCAGAAGTAGACTGATCTTCAGAAGAAAGAATTGCAGGTGTGTGCAAATCTGAACTTACAGTGTCAAAAGGGACAGACTGATCTGTAATGGAAGATGAAGTTAGAAAAGGGAAAACATGTTCATCAAAAATAACATGCCTTGATATATAAACTTTGCCTGTAGAATTGTCATAACATCTATAGCCTCTGTGAAGAGAACTATAACCAATAAAAGTACATAAAGAAGACTTAGGACTCAATTTATCAGGTCTATAAGCTCCTAAGTATGGGTAACAAGCTGACCCAAAAACTTTAAGAATAGACAGATCTGGAGACTTATTAAACAAGACCTCAAATGGGGATGAAAAATTGAGAACTTTAGTAGATAATCTATTAATAAGAAAGGTAGCAGTTGAGAAAGCATCATACCAAA
>JAJJMA010182580.1:0-20619 GCA_023529015.1 Papaver nudicaule
AATAGACATAGCTTTACGTCGTTACCGAAGCAATGGAAAAAGCTTATGTTTTGCAATAAGATTGAGGTAAACAAATCAAATATTGCAAACATCATTAATAACATCTAAAAAGAACTTTTATTAATGAAATAAAGTAGTACATGCTTGAAAAACTCTAAAAAGCATGAAAGGCAAACTACTAAACAGATTTAGTTTATATTCCTTAGGCAAAAGTAAGAACAAGTTCTCACAAGGAACCAACTAATCTGATCTACTCAAAACTATAAGATAACTATGATAACACTGTTTTTAGGCAGATTTGTTCATGGAAGACTTGTCTTTTGTTTCCTTTGCATCATTGAAAACAATCTTTTTGCCATTGACAAGCTTTCTTAACTGTGCTTTCATGAGCACAATCTCAATCAACACTTCTTCCATCTGGTGGCCAAGTAAATCACAGTCCATCATGTTCTCCTTATGCTGAGGAAAAATCTCTTTGCACCACTGGATGATATCATATAAGACATCACCGTTATACATATCAGCTTCTTCAAAGGCCTGATAATAGTAGGCAAAGTAGCAGGAAACCTTGGCATCTCTTCCTTTGATCTTAGGAGGAGACAAAACGTCATTAACCAGAATTCTCTTCTTCTTACTTCCTGTCATGCGGTACTTGTTCATGGCTTTAAACAAAGTAGGCAAGAAAACACTTGAATGATATAATCTATCAGGTGTTTAGGTATTTATAGAGAAATACCAGGGAAGGATTGACTCAAATACTGCATACCCAGAGTCCCATCAGGTTTGCATTCTTGATTTGAGTAAATCGAAAACAGAGTTTTAGTTTTCGTAAAGAGAGAATGATGCCAGCTGGTTAATACAGGTTTCTTTCTGAGTTTTACGTACAGAAAAACACGTTCACACGGTTCGCGAACTGGTTCGCAAACTGATAGGTCTGCTAGAGACTTAGTGTTTATACGTTTCTCAGTATTTTTCTCAATGGCAATAGAGTTTTATTTTTGCCAAGGGGTACTGTACAGTTTAGGATGTTAATCCTATGATAAGCGTTCCTTATTTCCAGTACACAAAAATAAAGAAGCTTGGTTAACACTAGACTTGAGTGTCTTGGTAAGTTCCTGGAGACTCATCAGTTTTCCGCCATCGTCTAGAATTGGATGACGTTCCCTTGGAATTATCATAGAAGTTACTGACATCATCATGTGACCCAGTGTGGGAGGAACTTCTAGACTTCTTCCTTTGGGAGTGATATTGCTTAGCAATATCAGACAACGCTTTGTGTAACTCTTCTTGAGTGACCAATCGATTGGGATGAGATTGGTTTCTTAAAGAATTAGTTGTCTTGTTAGGAGACTTACTTCGTGAGACCCAGGAAGTTCTCTTGTCCCACGGTTGATCACTATGTCTCCATTTTTCTGTAATAGTTCTGCCATTTTTCATGGGCGAAGATGATCTCATGTAGGCCTTATTTCTAGGAATCACCCGTGGATTAGACCTGCAGAGTTCAGACACGTTCTTTAACACAAGGTTTAAAGTGTGTTGCAGTTGATCAATCTGCTTCTTCTTCTTCTGACTATTACAGCTTCCTTGGTGGTGTCCTTTCTTTTTACAGAATCGACATGTAATTTCATATCGTTTACCACCAATCTGCTTATCACTATCATTACCTGAAGAATCAGATAATGTGGTCACTACATTCGTGGTGACTGAAGGTTTTGCCTTCTTTTTATTAGTGACTTTAACAGATTCAATGACTCTTTCTGATGCAGATGTGATAGGCAGGGTGTTCGGTTTCTCCACATCGCTTCCTGAAATTGTTTCTGATTCACTATGGATTTGGGACAAGTCCATAAGTTTCAGATTTTCTTTTTCAAGAACTTTGCATCTTTCTTGAGCATTGGCTAAATGATCTTCTACATTCCTTTTGCTGGTCAGAATGCTTTCAATCTCCAAATCGTGTTTTTCCGCAATTTGTTTTTCACGATTTTGACTCAAAGTAAGAGCAGTTTCTAGACAAGAAATCTTCTCTTTAGACTCTCTGAGTTCTTGAACAACTGTTTCCAATTTCTGGACTTGTTGTTCTAGGAGTTCTGAAAGTGAGCACTCTCGAATGTACGCATCATGGAGATCACTTAGACTTTGAACATATTTTTCTCCCAAGGATATGTATTCCTCTGTTTGTTCAATACGGAGATTTCTGGATGAAGGATCATTCACTAGTACAAATCTGGTCTGATGCCACGCCATATTGGCGTGGCCGTATGGTTTAGGTCACGCCAATCACAAATGCTCGTCGCGTGGCAAGTAATAGCGTGTTTTTAGACTACCTTTTCCGCAACGCGAAATTTCGTGTGACCTTCGGCTATAATTCGCGTGACAAAGCCGCCATGGTGCCGCAGCTTTTCCCAAGTGTTGTTCGAAATCATGTTGCTGTTGCTATCCTTTAGACTCGTTAACTTGCTTCTCATGTGGCTGTTGTTACCCTTTAGACTCGTGAACTTCCTTCACTCGTGGCTGTTGCTTCCCTTTAGCCTCGAGAAATTGCTTCTCATGTGGCCTATTACTGCACTTAAGACACGCAAAGTGTTTATTTAGCCACGCGAACGAGTGCAATCTCTGGTGCATCTCTCACCCTTCATATTTGATCTTCCACCATCCACGTGTAACCAGGGATACCGTTAATATTTGATCTTACACCATCCACGTGTAGTCATGGATACCGTTAATATTTGATCTACCACCATCCACGTGTAGCTGTGGGAACCGTTCATCTCGGGCGAATTTTGAGGATAAATGATGGATTCTCAGCCGTCAAACAGGATGTGTTCCCAGCCGTCCACGTGTTCCACTAGGAACCGTTCAATTGTATTATTGGGATGGAACCTCAGCCGTTCAATTATTACCATTTTTTTCTTATTCGATGGGTTTTTGACCGTCAATTTAGATGGATTTCCGACCGTCAATTTAAATGCATTTAAGGCCGTTCAATTTGATGAATTTATGGCCGTTAAGATGCATCTAATGGCCGTTCATTTATATGCCCATTTTTCCGGGTGCCGGCTTGGGTAAGAGACTTGATCTCATAATCCGAACCCGAACCCGTCTTTTACACAAATGTAAATTAGAACACAATCATTTTTATTGCTGTGATGATATGAAAAAAGAAAATGTCTAAACTATGTTCAAATAAAAGCTTGCAAGATAAAATGTTTGGACTTTGCTATCAAAGTTTGCTCACCATCTATCTAAAACATTATTGTGTTTCTCGTATTTGCTTCTGTTTTTTAGATGCTGGGTTCTCCACATCCAGTGGACTACAATTTTGTTGATGCCTCTTGCTTTGGTTCCTGGTACACCTCTGGCTACCATCTGGAACTTGATATTCTGTCATGGCCCTCTTGCGGGCCCCCTTTGGGATTTTTTCCTTTGCAGTCACACTATGTACTTGTGTTTCTCGTTGACTCTCGACATGCTGTTTGGCTGCTGATTGTTGTATCTCATGGTCTTTTGGTAGATCCACTTTTCTTTGGTCATCTTCTTTTAGCTCCGCAGAAATAAGCTTGTCAGTATGTTTAACAGGTACTCCGTGCTCTTTTGGATTTTTTGGAGAAGACTCTGGAGTTTCCTGCAGCAAGAGAGTAATATTCAGGATTCATGCATATCCAACGTGAATTCGTTGGTCATGCGAAGACAAGGATAAAATTATTTTCCAACAGTAACTGTACCAAATTGTAATGAAGGCTGCACACAGCTTAACTGAGTCATAATCAATTAGGTAACCTCATATCTTGAGTTCTGTAATTTTCACAATCATTCTTGGTTCATCTTTATTTTTGTGCATAAGGCACTCATATCCTTATCAGCATAAACGTAGATTGACTAACTATTAAATAAATGTTTTCAAGAGTAAAGCAAACAAGCTAAGCAACCAACCTTAACACCAAAAGTCAAAGACTTTGGCCAAGGAATGACTGAGCCCTCGGCACCTTTTAATTTCACAAAATTTTCAGCTTGTACAGGTAAACTGTAGTTTCCATCGAATACTTCATCGATCTCGACCGCAAAGCAGTCAACATCTGCACCTGTTTCAATTAAATGATGTTTTCCTGGTGATCTAAAGGCTCTACCTCTAGCAACGGGGTTCCCTTTAGAATCTCCATAAATTCTGCACTCTTTACCCTGCAGAAATATATGGCATATGAAAATTATAATAAAAAAATATGTATATATTCAATCAGTGCCTGTAAAATAACAAATACCAATTTTTGTTGAGTTGGCGAAATCTCAGAAACCCTTGGTGCTCCGACTACTTTGACTGCCTTCTTTGGTTTCCCAGATTGAGATATTGTACCCCGAGAACCGGTTCCAGCTAGTCGATCTCCTTTTTCCTGGCTATCTTTTTGCAGCACACCAGTTTTTGTAACCTGCAGCAAGAGGGTAAAATAGCATATATTCGAACCCGACATGGACTCATTGGTCATGAGAAGAAGCAGGAAAAGTAATTCTCCAACAATGTAACAGTAAGTTAGAATGAATTGTGTACCTTTTTCTTAGTCTTCTCTGGTGGCCCAGATTGGGATTTTGTACTATGAGAACCATTCTCAAGTTGATCAGCTTTTTGACTCTCTTTCTGCAGCACATCATTTCGTTTAGGTACCTGCTACATTTTTTTTAGGTTATGGTTAGGATTCTTGTAATATGTATTCCCAAATCCAATATGGATTGGCTGGCCATCTGAATAAACAGGAAAAATGGTTGTACAGCTATATCAAACAGGTTCCACATATCTCTACTGATTAGGTACTCTAATTCACACTAGCATCTGTGTCTCTGATTCATGTAAAGAAACATTCAGCGAACAAAGAACACATAACGCATTACAACTAACCTCAGGAGAAAAAAGCTGGGTGAAGCTTTGGGGCCAAAGAATATACTTTCCGCGAGCATCATCTAGAGTCTTAATATCCCTGTGTGGAATGGCTAAACAGTGTTTTCCATTTACTATTTCCGACACGAAGATCTTGTAGCACGAAACCTGTGACTGTGATCCATTCAGTTTCCGTTTCCCCTCAAACCAGTAAGCTTTTCCTCTGGCGAGAACGTTTGCCCTAGTGTCTAAGAAGATGTTGCATTTTACACCCTCTACACTTTGAGATTCCATTCGAGTAGCTGAATCTGCTTCTTTAGAACTTTCAATCTGTTGCAGAAAATTTGGTTAACGCAATTTTTGTAGAGTCGCCTGATCAGTAATATTTAGAATTAACGTACACTGGTCCTACGAGGACACAGCTAAAATCATTTGTAAGCGTTCGAGATTTATAGGGTTGACAGCATATATTAGTTACCTAAGCTACTGTGGGTTTGATTCAACATATCTATGTCTAACATACTTCTGAGTACAAGCTGGATGAGGCAGATTGATGTAGAAAATTATTCGATGGAAAAAAGAAGCCAAGCAAAGCAACTAACCTGAGGTTTCTGAAGAAATGCGGTTTCAGCTTTGGGCCAAGGGATGAAACTACCCTTAGCCTCACCTAACGTTTTAATCTCTGAGCAGGGTATCGGAACTGGGAGATTTTCATTCAGTACTTCATTAACCTGGACTCTGAAGCAAGCGATCTTCACTTCTACTCCATGCACTATCACCTTTTTGGCATCAGACAGAAAAGCTGCACCTCTAGCAACGATGTTTTCCCTATAGCTAGACCAAAGTTCACATTCTATGCCCTGCATAAATACATGACATACGAACATCATAAAGAGAACACGTACACAAAACAAAATATAAATTTAAATTCCTGAAATAAGATAATGTATATTACATTTCCTAATCCTTTATCGCCTTGTCTAGTTGCTGAACTGTTAGATTCCCGAGTATATGGAGGAGTCGGAGACTTCTGTTTAGGTAGGACGGACTTTGGGCTAACGGTCACAAGATCTTGACTAGGAGAGCCTTTCTTAGGTGGAGCACAAGGTTTCTTAGTTGAAGGGCCTTTCCCATTTGTAGCAGACCGTTTCTTATTTGAAGAAGCCTTCAGTTGTTCAGATTCAAGTTGCTTTCTTGAGGATTTTTCAGTTGAATGCATCGCATCCTCAGATAGATGGATCTGTTTTCCAAGTCCATCACCTCCTGGTGAAGATGACGGGAAACTTGTCGAACTTTCCTGAAGCGTGAAGTTGAACGATGTGATGAAATTTTAGATACTGCGTGCCAAATCATTGACAAAGTAAATATAATCTCATTCGCATACCATCTAATGGATCAGTTAACTTACTTTTGGTCCATGATTTCTGATCAATTCGGAAGCAATGAGTGGTACTGGTATTCCTTGAGCAGCGAGGTTTGATGCTAACGACTTCAGCGACATTACCAACTGGGTTATTAGTGCATCCTTAGATTCCACCTGTTTCCTCAGTTGATCGGTGGTAGATTTCACGGGTTGCCTTTTCTGCTTGTCAACATTCCAGAACATGCTCGGGCACACTCCAAAGCCGGCCCCTTTGACACGCCCGCCATTATCCACTCCGATCGCAAGTGTCACGGCATCCTGATGCGGAGGAACCTGTATATTTCCCTGTTGAATCTGATTTCGATAATGCTTTTGTGCCCAATGTAGAGTTGAAAAATTTAGCTTAAATTCTGGTTTGAACATTGCGCATTTACTTTGACGAAAAAAACATTATCAATTGGGAAGTGGGGTATTCTTACAAGTCGCTCTACCGCAGCTTTAGTTTCAGCATGTGTGATTTCAGCCGTGCCCTTATATCGGCGTCCTAGCTCCCACATCAAAGACCGGTCGGTAAGTTGGTCAGCGGTAACTATGCCATCTTTTAGCTGTAGTTATGACATCAAATGTTAAACAACAGGTCAATTCAAAAGCATGTAATGCAGCAACAATGCAGCAAAGTGTATAATACGACAGTTTCGTAGAGGGTCGAGTCCCTCTATCTTTACGAGTTGCTGCATATGTGAGACCCATACAGCAAAAAATGAAACATAGGTTAATTGAACACAAATATTGCCAGTTTTTAACTTTAAAAGTGTGAAGTATGATGAAGTATGATTACCAATTTCTTTGCCATGCCCGTGTATCCTCCTCGTCCAAGCTTATGTGGGTATATGGAATGAGATATTGACTCTTTTGCTTTTTTAGATTTTTCCTTGCAGCACAGACAAACGAATCTTTGTCAATATGTTGGACTAGGAAATAATAAACATAAAAACTATGAAGAAAAAAATATGAAGTGCACTCTCTAACCTTGAAAGCATCCGAAAGTCTGTATTTCACAAACGCATCCCAGCATTTTTGGTCAATTATAAGCTTATACTCTTTGGGGACTTGACTTAGTGCTTCTGGGTCATCCTTAAATGGAAGTATATATTTTCTGGCTAATCTCCTTCTGAAGTCCCGAAGTTGCGCAGCGAGTTTAGACATAATCCGCTGCTTCATCGATTCGTCGACTATGTAATAAAGCTACCATAACATTCAATGGAAAATTAGTAACAGGTACACAGTATAAACGATGAATAAAGATAGTGATAACCTTGGATATGAATATAACTAGCTGTATACCTTTACTCTTTCCCACAAGAATTTTTTTTTCTCCTTTTTTACTTCACGCCAGCAATTATATCTAAGACCGCATCTTTTCCTGACCAAGTCGCCAAGAAAACTTCCAAATTCTGTATTATGATCACCTACTGGTCTACGAAATTCATCGATTTCCAACTCTCTTCTTTTCGCGTGACCATCTCTAAAATCTTTGTGGAGTTTTAAAAGCCTTGTCATTCCCCTGGCTTTTCTATCCTCCGGAACATCCCGACTTTGCCCCGCTTGTGTACTCTGAGTTTCAACTACTGCAGTTTCTACTTCTTGCAAAGGTCTTAGTTCATCTAAGTCCTCATCAAACATTTCATCTTCTTGGATCACTGTAAATATATAGCAGAAACAAATTATGAAACATGATTTATGGACAATTAAAAACAAACCAGGACAATATTACAAGCATTACCGTTCGTATCTTCATAATATTCATATTCGTCAAAGGGTTCATCCCATCCTCCAGCTTTGAGTGAATACCATCTAAATCCATTTCTTCTGCTTCTTCTTCTTCTTCTTCTTCTTCTTCTTCTTCTTCTTCTTCTTCTTCTTCTTCTTCTTCTTTTTCTTCTTCTTTTTCTTCTTGAGAATCTTCTTTTTTTTCTTCTTCTTCAGAATCTTCTTTTTTTTCTTCTTCTTCTTCAGAATCTTCTTTTTCTTCTTCTTCTTCTTCTTCAGAATCGCAATTATTCCCATTGTACTTGTCATTTTCACTTCCAAATCCAAATTCATGATCTGAGTTTTCTTCAAAATCCGCCATGACCGTGTATCTGAAAGTACAACATATGTAGGAATATGAGCTTGTGTTGGTAAAAACATTAGCTAAATCCAACAGCAACATGTTTAATAATTATAAGCCCTGCTTTTCCATTCAAGGAAGCCCTTGTAAAGAACACAAATACGTAGTACATACTCGTTGAAAGATATAACTTGAAAGCAACCCATGATAACAGCGAAACTAGTTCTTTAACACAGAAGAAATTAAAACCCATGACATGTAACGTGTGATTGTACTAAATTATCATAACAAAAAACAAAACAAAAAAGTACCACTTGCGATTAACCTAAAATGTATATTCAAATCAAAGTAGCCATTCCTAGATCCAACCTTTACATATACAACAGGAGTCAAAACCCATGATATTTAACATGTAAATCTATGATATATGATAAACAGTAACTAGTTTTTCCGCCCAAAACATCATTGATACAACAACAAAGATTCAAAACAACCCATGATTATCAGTTACTTGTCCATATAAAAAATAGAAAACCAGATTCAAAACGGTCCATCATTGTCAGATGCATGTGCATTGCTACAATATAAATCGAGATCGGGTTTAACAAATCATACCAGCAGTAAATGTAAGAGCTAATAATAGTTTTAGGGTTTCAAGAAAAAGAAAAATGAAAACGACAAGATGAAGTTATCGAGATGAAAGTTCTAACTTACCTTTAATTTGAACTTATACCAAAGCACCGGGCGGGAATAATCCCTCCATGAAATTTTTCGTCTGATTTTCATCCCGTGGAAAAGAATTTTGCTGAAAATTTTGGAGGGTTTTCTTCTTCAAAATCTAAAAAAATGTTTCCACAAATTTTGTGTAACTAACATGGTTAGCTACCCTAATTTTCCGATTTCCAGCCAATAATAGATCAGAGAGAATATCGGGGTAGTTATCACTAATATATTTTTAGAAATGGTCTCCCGTAATTCCAAGATATACTCCCGTATTATTAATTGTCGCTACATTTTAGCCAAAGTTTCTTTTCAAAAATTTGCAAAAAAGGGAGGGAACAGTTTGAATTTTCGGATTGGTTTTAAGTATTAAGATATCCCTGAACTTCCTGAGTTAGCCTCGATTTTTCTTTATCTCCGCCCCACTTTTGGGCGCTCACAATCTCAACGGATTAATTTTTTTTTTTATATATTCATTATCATTGAAACAGTACAATGTGATCCCAAGGCCTTCTCATGAATAGGCATACCAAAGCATGAGACGTACAAAACATTTGTTACAAACTGAAAAGCATACTGTAGAAGGTGGCATGACTGCCATAGCTTTCGTAAGCGCCATGACCAACTCAAGGAGTGGTCTGATCCGTTGAGAATTATCCTCACCACACCTAAGAGGACAGTGTGTGAGTATCCGACCTGATCCATGAGAGTAAAGACTCCGAACTGACAAACATGACAGTGCAACATTCTATTCACATAGGCTAACCAACTATAGACAAGAACCTGCAACATAAAGCCGAAGTATGTAGTAATCTTCAAACCTAGCCCAAGCACAAGCCAGATTGTCCAAAAAAGAATCCAGCAGCTGTGAAGATGCAGCTGTGGATTATGGAATTGAGCCATCATTGTTTATGCGAATGCCCCGCATCAGTAAGCACTCGAATTGTAGTTGATAGTACTTCTGCAACCTCAATCTCATCATGAGAGAAATCATCTTGTGAGATTGAAACCTTCCTTCCAGCATTGCCTCCCTTATGGTTTAACCTTTGTGAAGAAGCTGGTATTGCTTCTCTGAATTCCTCCTGAGAATCTTTAATGATAGGGAATATATATGTAGGGGGTAAGTATGGTTATACAGAGTCTCATTCAATGAGATGTAATGCTGCTCATAAGTGCTTGCATCATCCCCTTTCGAACGACGGATTATAGGTACTTCAGCTGGAGACATACATGGTGAAGGAGAACGAACATCAAGTAGTTCATTTATGTTCCTAATTCTTCGAGTCTTTGATGAAGAAGGTGCAGCAGCAAAGTCCAAAGGAGGAAGTTGGTCTCTTGAATCTTGATTAAATCTCCTGGTGAACGTTTGAATTGGATTTTCACTATGCCTATGAGAGATATTCACCAGAGGTCTCCCTTGAATCATTGAGATGGTAATATTGACATGAGCATCAATTAGTTGAAGATACTCAGCAACCAAATGCTCATATTCTGGTTTGAAGATGTTCGACATTGGAATAGAGTCTCTGCCAGTCAACTCTGAGATTGACTCCTGCTGGTCCAGCGGACGTTTGCCCTTGTCACTTGAAGGAAAGCCCAGAACCAATTTATCCCATTTAGAAGTTGGGCTTGGACTAGGGGAATGGCCCATTGGATTTGATATTTGTTGAACTGGTTCTGAAGAAGCGGTTCCGGAGCAGGACACGGGTTTAGGACCAAGAATAGAAGAGGAACCAGCTGACGTAGTTTGCGGACAAAACAAAGAAGGTTTGTTAACACGTACCCCTGAATTTTCTGACATACCTGACAGGTTTGCAGACTGACCGGCCAGAGTAGATTTTCGGTCAGACATTTGTCTTGTTACAGGCAACCAGACCGAAGGCTTGAGAGGGTTACATCGCCGAGTTGACTCGTAGCACCCGTGAGTCGGGAGCTGATTTTTCTGTAACGGTATGAACCCAGAAGAACGATATTCAGACGAGTCAGCACCCGAGGTTTTTGAGTCAGCTGTAGCCTTGACTGAGGAAGAAGGTGATGAAGATTCATCCACACAAATCGGATCCGTGCTTGATTCTCCCCTCTGATGATCAGATAATCGACGATTCCCAAATGGGTGAGTCAATTTCATTTTACTTCCCACCATGGCCAATGGATAATCTCTGTTGGTCATCAGAAACTTGTACAGAGATGGTTTAGGCGTAATCACACAATCCACTGTTTGGTGTGTGATCATTCCACAATTTTTGCAAACAGTGTGGAGGTTTTCATATCTATAAGCTGCCCATGAAGGTACTTCATCCCTGTAAAACACATGTCCCGGCCAAAAAGGAGTTAACAGGTTCATCAGAATTTCAACTCTAGGGTTAGGACGAGTAACATCTACCGATAAAACTGCTCCTACATGACGTAGTAATTCTCTAATCTTTTGTTCAGTACGGTCATCTGCAGGAAGGCTATGAATCTGCATGAAGAAAGTAGCCACAGAGAAGCAATTTTGTGGTTGAGCTTGGTAGTAAATCCAATGTTCTACCAGAACATTGTAACAATATATACGCCATGTTTTGAATTGCAAAATCTTTTTCTTTTCTTGTGCATGCAGCATGGTAAGTTTGAAGATGCATGAGACTGATGTTTTGATTAAATCCTTTACCGTCCAAGGCTTCCAATACTTCTTAAGCATCGTCTTAAGAGAAGAGACAGCTATAGAAGGTACTAGAACTCTAACCGCAATACAGAAAGAGTCTGGGTGTTCGAGCATTTTCTCGGTAAGAGAAGATATAGATGAGAGTGAAAGTTGGGTCGTCTGAAGAAAGAAAAGGTTTAGAAGAAGTAGTTGAATTCTTTTTGAGTTGAGATTTTCCTCTTTTGGTTTTGATTTGGACAGGGGAAAGTGATTTGAGGGGATTGTAGTGAAGGTGGAGTACGTAGAAAAGGTGATGAAAAACACTTTGAAGACGGATTTGACGAGGTAGGATTGTCTTTTTTATTTTTGTTTATTCTCGATTTTTGATTGTAATAATTGGTGAAATCTCGAGCAGATTTCATGACAGAGCAACAGACCGCATGCAACCTATATAGAGTAGAGTTGAATGAACTAGACAGTAGGGGAGAGTAAAGACAAGAAGGAAGAATAGGTTGAGCATGGGGAAGAAGCTTTGTCAGGAATGGATTAAAGGAGAAGACGAAGGCACAAGGAATTAGGATGAGAAGTAAAAGAAAGCAGGAAAGAAAAGATTGAGCAATAAAGAGGAGATTGAGCAGAAGAGAGAAGAAGAAGACAGAGAGAAGGAGATAATTACCAAGACAAAGAAACAACAAACAATACCAGAATATAATATGCATGTGGATTTGTAGCTGAGGATAAGATAAATGGATAGTTTATGGAGGAAATTTAAGTGAAGTGGAAGGTAATTTCATGATGAAGATTCATAAAAGACTAGAAGAAGAATGAAGTAAAACTCTGATCGTGAGATCCGACAATTAAAAAAAATAAAAGAAAATAAAAGAAAATCATTTGAAATTACTCGGCTACTCGGGATTAATAAAATAGTGTCACGAGAAATTACATAGACAGAATAAAAACATGGAAAGAGACCATGAATAGAAGGATGGAAAGGAATACTAAGCAAACACTTGCTAACCTACACTCAAATGCTATTTCTTTAGTTTTTTGGATGGATTCTCCAAATGTTGTTCATCCGGTTGTGATAGCATCCTAGCGGCGTTTCTCGGTTTCTTTGCCTTGCCTTCTGGAGTTGAATATACCTTGCGAGCCCTAGCAAACCTTTTCGTAATCTCTTGTTGTGATTTCTCCATTGCATATTTGAAACCCGTCGTATGACTGTCTTCATGTTGATAGGCTTTTGTTTGCTCCACATCCTGTGACTCATTCAGTAGTTCATGCGTCGAAGACAAGATATTATCGGTCTCAGGCATTACATCCAAAGAGACCCACTCAATTGGCCAAGCAATTGCCTTTCCCAGTGCCTGCTCTAATATTTTAATACTTCCTGTCCGTACGGGTAAACGATAAGTATGCATTAATACTTCATCAATGAGGACTATGTGGCAATCAACATCTTCATTTGTTGCAGGTAACACCTTTTTTCTCAGTAATTTGAATGCTCTACCTCGAGCAACAACATTTGGATTGGAACTTGACTCTCCTGACCAGAGCTTGCATTTTACACCCTGCGGAAATATGTGCCATAGGAACATCAACAATATTTATTCAAGTAACTAAACAGAAAAAAAAAAAAAAAAGTTACCTCCATATTTGGCGCGGATTGAGATTCCAACTGTGGACCATGTGCCTTTGCTGTCTCCTTGCGCTGCCCAGATTGAGACTCCTTTCTCTGAGATCCACCTCCAGTTGGTAGAACATTTGCTCTTTTTATATCCTTGTTTTGCCCGAATTCGGATTCTTTTCTCTGAGATACCTTTGCATCAATATAGTAGTACGTAGTAAGTAATTTTCATGCAGATTATATTCTGGAACCAAACTGGAATCCATCGGTGATGACTCGTGTGAAAACACAAATAAAATTATTTTCCCACGACAAACAATCCAAGCAACTAACCTTTGTACTGAATATTATATGAGATTTTGGCCAGCCGATGATATTGCCAGCCGCTTCTCCCAGATTATCACAACTCGTATCGGCTATGGGTAAACTGAGTTTCTCCTCTAACACTTCATTAACCTGCACTAAATTGCAAACAATCTTCTGCTCGTTCTCCCCACCAACCTGAATAGTTTCCTCAATTTCCTTTGCGATGAAAGCTACACCTCTAGCAACAATTTTTTCCCTTTCTTCAGAATAAAGGTTGCATGGTATACCCTGCAGATACACATGGCATATGAATAACATATAAAGAAAACACCAAAACAAGAAAGATATAAATGACTAGAAAAGGAAACATATAATAACTCTTCCTAATATGGCACTCTCAAATCCCTGATCTGGTACAAAAGATCTTCCTGTTTTCTTTATTTGTGTACGTTTCCCAGTCAAAGATTTTCCTGCTGGTATTGTCCTCTCAAGATGTGGATTTAAACGCTTCCCAGTATTACGTCGATTGGAATGGTTGGTCTGATCCGAACATCCTTGTGCAGTATTATCCTGAAGTGTTGAAGGTGAACATTGTTACCAAATCTATATTCTTAAACACTGTCTGATGAGTGAAGATACTCTTACCGTTGTTCCAGAATCATCCGGTATATTAACCACATCCCTCAGCCAAGTAACTACTTGAGTTAGTATATTAACCAGTAATCATGTCTGCACATGTGTTAACATTTCCCCTACTTCTTGATCCCGAAATGGTTTTTGCTTTGATCTAGTAATTATGAAAAACATGTATAGGTAAAAGTACAAAACCCAGTGGGGACCGCACTATATATGAGACACAACTAGAACGGAAAATGAACCCGAAAATCAATTGAGCAGCCAGGGTTGACAATGCCAGATATATAGTGCGGTGTATAATAAGACACTGACTGGCAAAACAAGAAACAAGAATAAAAAGTAAACCTAGGTTGACAGCAATCCATGATTAAACAAGTGAAACAACTCTTGAAAATTATATTGTATCAACAAAACAAAGCTTCTATGGAAATATATAATGAAGAATGGAGTCTAAAGATTTCTAGTGTAATATGGGAAATCTTGAAGCAGAGACGCAAATGTGTCTTTGGTGGTATGAAGCCTAATCTACCAAAAAATTCTTTGCAAAAAAAATAAAATAAAGTACCATCATTTGTATTGGAAACCTAGATAGTAACATCACTTGTATTCAATCGTGAACGGGTTGCAGAAATAATACCATATGCCCTATTTCCATTGGTCCTGCCTTCCTAGACACTCTACAAAAACCATTGATGCATATAACTTAACCCTAGAATATCATTTTGATACACCAACCTTTATTGAAAACAACCTATGATTATCAGAATATTAATTAAGGGCAACAACTTGCATAATACAAAAAGAGACAAAACATGACTGATATTAATCGGGAACGGGTTGAAGAAATAATACCAGTATAAGAACCAGCCAGAGAAAAGAGAGATGAGTAGGAGTAAACTTATGGTTTAAGAAAAAGATAAGTCTAGTTTTTATAACCGAATGAATAAAAAAAAGTAAAACTTAACTTTAAAATGGAGCCAAAACACCAGGCGGGAATCATCCCGCTCTTAGAATTTTCGTTTGATTTTCATACCGCCAAAAAAAAAAAAAAATTGGATGAAATTTTGTGGAAGACTTTTTGATCTTCCGAGAAAGTTTCAAGATCTCATTTAACCAAAATGGTTAATTTCCGTAAATAACTTAGAGAGAATATTCGGTGGTTATCTCCATTAAGTTTGGGGAATTTGTTTCCCAGCATATTGATATTCACTAAATTTTAGCAAGAAATTAGGAGGATCCACAGGAATTTTGAATTTTTGGTTTTCATCCCGCCAAAAAAGTTCTTGGTTGAAATTTCGTGGGTTCTAGATTTCGTGTATCCAACGTGGTTAGTTTCCCTAATTTTTAGATTTCCAGCCAATAATAAATCAGAGAGAATATTGTGGTGGTTATCTCCATAAATTTGGGGCATTTTTCCCCCCAAAATATTGATAATATATATATATATCAATTTTCACTAGAATATAGCAAGAAATTAGGAGGATATGGATTTTTGGTTTCTAAGCGCAAGACATATGTAATGGACACAACATGTAGCAGGGAGCAAGATAAAAAGGTAGGTCACAAATTTTGGATGAATCTGCATCGGGGTGGGGCTCATTAAATTATACGAGTACCGGACCAATTGGGTTTTTGTATGCAACAAAATAAATCTCTCTTAACAGCCATACTCTGAGCCATAATGAATGATGTTGTTGCCAAAAGCATGATAAGAAGCTCCCCATGTTCTTGAAATAGGAATAATAGGAGACACATCATAATGTTTTAATTTGTGCTTCAACTAAGATTCCAACTTCTTGGAATACCTGTAGGAGTAACATGAGAAACATCGATTAATTTCGTGCTTAATTAGGCGAAGATTCCAAAATTTTTATAATACTCCAGTAGGAGTAACATGAGAAACATCGTCAAGTTTCGTGATCGTCAAGCAGGATTAATAAGAGAAACATCGATTAGTTTACTTAGTCGATGAAGATTATTCCCAACTTGGAATACCCAAGCAGGAATAATAAGAGAAACATCGTCAAATGTCGTGATTCGGCAAGATTCCAAACTTCTAGTCGGAGTATATATATGAGAAACATCGATTGTTTCGTACTTTGATCGGTGAAGCTTCCCAACTTCTTGGAATACCCCACTATGAATATTATGAGAAAAATGCTTCAACGAGGATTCCCAACTTCTTGGAATACTCCAGTATGACTATAATATGAGAAACATCGTCATTTTTGTGCTTCTCGACTTTTTTGCATACTCCAGTAGGAATAATATGAGAAACATCGATTAGTTTCGTGCTTCGATAGGTGAAGCTTCCCAACTTCTTGGAATGCCCCACTAGGAATAATATGTGAGAAAAATCTATTATAGTTTGGTTTCTATAATATGATGAGAAACATCGTCATTTTTGTGCTTCTCGACTTTTTTGGATACACCAGTAGGAATATATAATATGAGAAACATCGTTAATTTAGTGCTTCGACGAAGGTTCTCGAATTATTTTGATACTCCAGTAGGAATAATAGGTTTTGTGCATCTCCGAAGATTCTCAACTTATATACTGTGAGTCAGAAACTTCGTGCGCACACAAAACCACTCCCTAATTTGCCATACTCTACGCCAGTATCTTCCCGGGAACACTGAGCATACCCATTTATGGCAAATCTAAGGTAGAATCTTTAAAGAAACCTTAAACATGTCCATTTTTGGCAAATTCGAGTAAGAATCTTAGTCTGAACACCAAACCACTCCCTAATTTGCCATACTCTAAGCCAGGATCCTCCAGGGAACACTGAGCCTACCCATTTATGGCAAATTTAAGGTAAAATCTTCAAAATTTAAAGAACTCCGACGATGACTACGACTACTTATCTATCCTGGCGGATACTAATCCGTCTCGTGAACCACAAACAACTGCAGTCGAGATAAGGTTTTACTTTACCTGCGTAGCTTGGGGTCTACATTCGTTCTATAAGAACGCTTGTGGACATTATTTCAATTTTTAGAAAGTCAAATGTTGTACAAATGATTGGCTGAATTCCTTTTTCGAAAAGTTGTATGATTGGGTGGAAAAAATCAAATATTATCAATTTACAATTTTACCCTCATGAGGGTCCACCATGTTATGGTATCTTAGTTTTGTAAACGGATCTTTTTAGGTAACTTCAATACTTTAATCAACCATAAGTTGGGTCCCACTTGTACTTGAGATGGGTGGTGGGTTAGTAAAATGTGTACTCCCATAAAAGGATGGCTATTGTGAAAAGGACCTCATTTCGTAGTTTGCTTGATGTTCATGGAAACAGGAGACCAAGAGTGCCGCCAAGAAGACGAATGTGAATGTAATGCTTTAACCTGACTGAATGAAACTGAAATTTACAGGTCACTTTTGTCAGTGAACAAAGTTATGGGCTGTCCTTCTTGGTGCCGTTAGTAAATTAGTCGGGTGCTGTTAGTTTTCTGTTTTGTTTCTCTCTTGTTTCTCCCTTCTGTCAGTGAACAAATTTGTTTGAAATTTTTGTCTCGAATTTTTGTATCATTGTTTTGTCTGCAACTTTAACTTAAATGTTGGCCGGATTTTGGCCGGTCGGCCGGATTTTGCTCCAAAGGCTGAAAATCATATTTACAGTGAAGATAAGTCAACATCAAAGGCTTATCTGTCATCATGATGTAAGCATGAGTAAATTTTTGAATCACACCATTTCCCTCTGAAAATCACTCAATCAAATTAAACATTAAAATTCATAAACTGCAACTTTCCATTAAATCAAACTTTTGATTCAGACTTCATCAAAACTTAAAAAGATAAATTCAATACATAAACTGCAACTTTCCATTAAAGCTTCAAGGCTATTTACAACCCAAAAAATTAATTACATCAAAAGATCCATTCCATTACAGATCAAAAGCTTAAAAACCACATTCACAAGATATCTTCCCTGAACCCCAAAATACCAAAATATCTCCCCTCATTTCCATTCACAACTTTCCCAGGTAACTTTTTTGCAGGCTACTTCGCATCATAGCCAATTACCAACATCCATTTCCTTATAACTTCCCCCAAAAAACCACTCACTTTCAACCATAAAAATAGAACAAAGTATAAACAAGAGAAAGAGAGAAAGACAAACTACTACCTGCCGTCTCCAAGAGGAATTTTCTTTCAAGCTTCAGTTGAAGCCTCTCTTGAAGATAGATTGCAAAATTTGGATGCATGGCTTCCTGAATTTGGTCTGCTACGAGGGAATTCAATCATCCTCGTCACCGTCTTCATCATCACCATCGCTCATATCCTCGGCACCGTCTTCATCATCACCATCGCTCGTATCCCCGGCACTGTCTTCACTTGATTCATCAGAGATCTCATCGTCTTCACTTATCTCGCCCAATATATC
The DNA here is from genome assembly GCA_023529015.1 of Papaver nudicaule. Taxonomy (NCBI): domain Eukaryota; kingdom Viridiplantae; phylum Streptophyta; class Magnoliopsida; order Ranunculales; family Papaveraceae; genus Papaver; species Papaver nudicaule. The sequence continues at coordinate 18,638 of JAJJMA010182580.1, forward strand.
ATAAAAATCCTCAGGATCAATGTACTCATCATCCGAAGAGGCTGGGGTTCCATATCCATTGTTGCTGGGTTTCATGTCTTCATCTGTATCTTTCTCACTCTCCTCTTCAGAATCCTCAGTTTCATCCTCCTCCCCTGACAAGTATTCATTCATGGTCCTGGAAAAAATGCTTAGGTACTGGTGCTTCTCCTTCCAGTAGAGCCGGAATAACCTCTCCCTTTGAAGTTTCTCATTCCTTTTTTCCTCTGAAGTCTTCTTCACTCTCTTCTCTCTGGCATTTGGTGGAACCTCTTCTTCACTATCTTCTTCTGTCTCGCTTCTACGGGTTTTCCAATAAGCATCTGCATCACCACCTGTTTTTCTTATCTTCCTTGCTTCTACCTTAATCAGCCACTTCTCAAACTCTGCAGCATTTTCTCTCATTCTCTGCAGAAATTGCTCTCTTGGTCTCCTTTTTTCAAGCTTTGTTTCAATTTCTGTCAGATTTTTCTCTACATCTCTTACTAGTCTTTGCATCTCGATGACACTGAGACTGAATGCTAATTCTCTCACAAATCTGTAGTAAGTATCATTTTCTCCTCTGGGGTTTGCCATTTAATTTCCTAAATATTCTCCTAAATTTTCTCCAAATTTTTCTCTCCAAAATCTCAATTGCTCTTGACTAGAGATTTTATAGCCGATCTTATCAAAAGTCGTGTCTCTCTGGAAAACTCTACACACCCCACGCGTTCCAGCATGCACCATAGCCACATCTCAAGTCTAATCGCACACTCAACCGTAATTTTTACTCTCTTGAAAACTCTACAAATTTTACTTGCGGTGGTTATCAAAAGTAATTTAATTTTTCATTGATAGCATATACGCATGAGCAATTGCGTATGGAAATGGTACAGATTATCAGAAAATTTAAATCGACGTGTCACCACCACACTTAAATGGCCATAAATTAGTGACGAAACTTCCCCGACTATAAAGGTTCATAAAGCCAAGAAACTGATTAAGAAAATCCCTAATCAGAGAAAATCCCAAATTAGAACAAATATAGGAAACCAGAGAGTGATTGTGAGATGTCCAGCAATTTAGCCAAACCCCAGAATCCAAAAGATGAATCCTCTTAAGCATTAATTGGTACAGCGGATCTTCAACCATTTTTTTTTACCGAGTGTTTTTTTTTATGGTCACATTGATGCACATGATCGCAAGTAATTCTCCCTGATCCATAGGTCATGTTTGGACAATTAGGGAAATATTTTACCTTTTCCCAATTAGGCAGTATATTTGCAAAATCCAAACTCACTTTTGGATATGGAAAGATTTTTGGGTATGTAGTACTAAAGAATATTCTGCCCGATCAAAAAGATGAAAAAAGGTTATCATTAAGTGGTGCCCCACTTCCATCATACTAGTATGTCTTATTAACAGAGGTCATTTTCAGTTAGAGTGGGTAACATTACCTCAAAGCTATTCAGGTGATCCTAATGGGTGATCGGGGTTGGATTGATTAGTGATGTTTACCTGAACTAGTAGTAGTGATCAAACAAGGGGTAATATAGGATTTACTCTAAAAATAGGCTAGGCCAGTAGTGATGTACTTGGGAAACATGACCGTCGTAGAGTCTGAATTTGGACTATTGCATGACCGTGCATGTTTAAGACTAGCCGGTTGATTCAACTACAAAAGCCCACATGTAAAGATTGATCAATTCCCAATGCCAAGCATTACCCCTTTCACACTTCATCATTCTCTCTAGCTTGAATTGCAATGAGATTAAAACTCAACCAATATAAAATACTCCGTATATGCTTGATGATGATTGATCAAGTCCCAGTGCCAAGCATTACCCCATTGTACGAAAAAAAGAGCGAAAAAATGGTATAAGGTCTCGGAATATTCTATGAATAATATGATACATCGTTAGGTTTCGTGTTTCGGCCCAACTTAATTATTAGAATATGAATAATATGAGAAACATCTCAAGTTT
>JAJJMA010182603.1:1173-15521 GCA_023529015.1 Papaver nudicaule
CCACCACTGTCATCCCCACCACATTCCACAACCGCCACCACCACCGCTGCCACCACCGCCACATGCCGCCACCACCACAATATTCCACCACCGCCACCACCTCCACCTCCCACCACCATATTCCACCACCGCCAAATTCCACCACCGCCACATCCCACCCCCACATTCTGCCACCACCGACATTAACCATCGCCACCCCATTCCACCGCCACCATTGTTACCGCCACCATCACCACCACCACCACCGCCACCAAATTCCACCAACACCACCACCACCACATTCCACATTCTGCCACTACCACATTACACCACCACCACCAGGACCACATTCCACCACCGCCACCACCACCACATTCCACCACCGCCACCACCACCACATTCCACTACCGCCGCCACCACCACATTCCACTACCGTCGCCACTACATTTCCACCACCGCCACCACCACCGCAATGGAACCAACTAGCCAAGTTGACACAAACCAAAAAAAATCTATAAGGTTTCACCAAATTGAGCCAACTAGCCAAGTTGGCGCCAACAAAAGAGCCAACTAGCACAAGTAGTATATATCAGAAAACTAAGCCAACTAGCAAAGTTGGCAAAACTAAACGATGAGCTAACTAGGCAAGTTGGCACAAACCATGAAGCCAGCTAGGCAAATGTGAAGCCATCTAGCCAAGATGGCACCAGAATGTGAAGCCATCTAGCCAAGATGGCACCAGAATGTGAAGCCAGCTAGGCATCTAGGGAAATGTGAAGCCAACTAGCCAAGACGACACCAAAATGTGAAGCAACTAGCGAAGATGGCACCAAAATGTGAAGCCAACTAGCCAAGATGGCATCAAAAGGTAGAGCCAACTTACCTAGTTGGTACTGAAATTATCATTTTAACTTTATCGAGTGAACCTAGCGTGAGTCGAACACGCATCTTCCGATGTGGAGTTAGTTGTGCTACCATTGCACCACAGATTCATATAGGTTTGTTCACAAGTATATGCAGTTGGTGGAGCATACATGCATTCACTTTCTATGTTGTATGAATCAAGAAAAAATGCATATAAAAATCTAAAGCATATAAAACCAATGTGATGTAAGAATTATATAAAACCATTGTAAAATGTAAACACCATACTCATAACCAAAAGTCAGACAGTTTCATTTCCATACCTGGAGCCTACGAGCATGAGTTCGAAGCTGTTCAACTGTCTGATATTATGCTGCTGAAGCCATTACCAAAACCAGGGTAACAAACCCAAAAAAAAAAACAAGTACTATCCCAATCCAAAATTTGAACAGTCAAAAATTAATTGATTAGAAATGAAAATTTCGAAATCCCAAAAGTTAATGAAAAGAAACTTACATTTGGAAGTTGACAGTCCTTGAATAAGGTAATAATAATTTCTTCCAATTCTGTACAAGTTCTTCCATTAGCACCTATAAATCCAAAATCCGATCAAAATAAAAACATATTTAAAATTGTCAAAACTGATACTCAAATGCAGAGCCAAAACATAGTACAAAGAAGGATCATAATATGCTAGGATTTTTCATGTTACTTGACGGCATAAAGACCTCACTACATACAATTTCATTGACACCAACAAGTTATGGACGAAATATTATACACTACTTAAATCCAAATCATGCTAAGTATTCAAAGCTATCTACAAATGCTACAACCAACTGTACACGACTATTTCGTCTTGTCTTCTATATGACACTCTACACTACACTAAACTTATTGGTTTCTCTAGCACCTTCTAAGGCTTGTATCCCATGAAAATTAACATCATACAAATGCTAATTTTGACGAGAAAGTAATATATACTGTCTAGTTCCAGCTTTATGAGGGTAAAAGAACTGAATATATAGAGAAATTAGTTAAATGAATTATAATTGAATTCTTACAGAGATACTAAACTTTGTCTTGATAATATGAAGCTCGGAGCTGGAGACTTTGCAATTATCAAGGACAACAAAATCATGGAGATGATTAAAAAACTCAATGAAAAAGAATCCAGAAACCACCACCACCAGCACCATCATTTGTATACCCTTCTTCTTTCGCAGAATCGCAGCAGGAAGAAAACGCCACCACCACCATCTCTCAATCACCAAAATCACACCCAATCTCCACAACCACCACAAGTACAACAATCATAACCACTTTTCTCAATCCAACCTTACCACCACCAACAACAATAACAACTAGTTACAAAACCACCAACATCAGTAACTTAAAGATGAGAAAAGAAGATAATCAGTGCAATTATCTCCATCACCAATATAGAAATTCATGTAGCTTGAATTTCGATATGTAGCATGTAAGTATAAATCCAAAAAAAAGAGAAAAGAAGATGATCAACTCATTCCTGATCTATAGGTTCAGATCTAAGTTATATTAATCCCTCATTTCACAAAATCCTTCTGCAAAGAATGTTTGCTTCCACTGACAATTTTCAAACCTAACAGAAATGAACAACTTACTACAAAAATTTCTATTTTGTTTGAATAAAATCAAACAATTAACACCGATTTCACTAAATTTTTTCAAATATTTTGTAAATTTCAATATCACCAATTCAATCTCAAATCGAATCGAAATTATATTAAAACTTACATAAACATACCTTGTAATTCGATTACGTTCAGAATTGAAATCTCTTGCATATGTAAACCAGATCTACTGACACTATACGTATGCGCCATTGGATTAACCAAGAGAAATCTCAGATTTGAGAGTAATACTGAAGAACAAATCTATTTTCAGAACCAGAATCAAAGTTTTCTACTATCTTTTGGTGTTTTTCACGGTGGAGAAACGTTGTGGTGGTGGTGGTGTCGTTTGAAATAGGAGAGAGAGAAGAGAGCCAAAATATATTTTCAGATCTAGATGAAAATTGCTTATAAGACTTTACCAATATACAAGGTTATTATTGGAATTATGGATAAAAGAAGGTTTCTTTTAGAAGCTATTCAACGCACAATTATCCCTCTAGGGATAATCGTGAAGGTCCATCAAAACGAGGGACTTTTGTCTAATTTCCTCATATTTTATTTTCCTGTGTATTCTTGTATTGAAAAAAGTTATATCGTATATCTTTTATTTTATATTGTATTTTATTTTCAATACAAATCCAATTTTCAATTTTTTTTTTTTTATATTATTCATTCATGTTTTAAGATTGCAGTCTAATTTTTTCTCTAAAATAGATTAGTTTTATACCAGATAATGATCGACAACTTTCATAACAGATTTTCTTTTTTCCTTGAACTTTCGGAATGCAAGTTAATGAAACCAAACCTTAACGGTTAATGAAACCAAATCTAACGGCTAAAGATGACTGTCTACCTAAATAAGGTTGCATTTGATGCGTGACGAACGACGTAAACATGTTAACTCCTCTTTCCTCTTGTGACGTAGTGGAAAAGCGAGTTTGGACCTCGCTAAACTCGCTATTCTCTTTCACCTGGCCAAACAACAGCAACATCCAACATTCTACAAAACAAATCTCAGCAAAACCTTGGCTTGCTTCACTATTCAGTTCTGAGGTTTTCTTTAGTAAAAATTAGTACACAAACTACAGATCTCATTGAAGTTAATTCAGTTGTTCTTGGATCTTGATTGCAGAGATCGATCGCGTTGTTTTTTCATGGCAGATAAGTTTCGTTTCTATGGATTTCTGTTATTCATATTTTTCTATATAGATGTGTTTTTAGTATTTGGCAATGCGGAAATGGGTAAAAATTGCTCAAGGAATACTTCTTATTTGGGTTATGAATCGGAATTTATTATGATGCAACATCAAGTGAGAGGTGTATTTACGTTAATTGATGATTGCTCGTTTAGGGTTACTGAATTTGATATGATTCAAGGTTCTGATGATGTTCATTGGTGGGGTTCTGTAGGTGATACTTTTGAGAATCTAACTTTAGGGTTTCAAATCAGTGATGATAAGTTGAATACAACTTATAGAAATGATACTTTTATTGTTCATTTGAAGAATGTTACATGGGATCAGATTAAAGTGGTTTCCATTTGGGATAAACCAACTGCATCTGATTTTGGTCATGTTCTTCTTGCAGACCCTAGAAATATCAGTTTGGCTCCTACTCCTAGCATAGCACCATCACCCTCTGAATCTGCTAACAAAACCAAGAGTAGTGGTAGCACTAGTAGAAATAAAAATCGGATTTATGTGCAACCCACAATGTTTGATAATTGTAAAACCCTTTCAACAAATTATCGTGTGAGATGGACTTTAAGTCCCGAATTGAATTCGATAGATATTGGTCTTGAAGCTGCAATTCAATCACAGTATTATATGGCGTTTGGTTGGGCTGATCCTAACACTTCCTCGGGATTAATGTACCATGCCGATGTTGCTGTAACGGGATTAACAGAAGAAGGTATGCCTTTCGCTGATGATTACTTCATAACTAAGTACAGTGAGTGTTTACTTAGTAAGGATGGATCAGTTCAGGGAGTTTGTCCGGATACAATCTATGAGGGTTCTGATCCAGTTGGCTTGGTGAACAACACTAGGTTGGTCTATGGGCATCGCAGGGATGGTGTTTCATTCATTCGTTATCAGCGGCCTCTGAATTCTGTCGACAAGAAATATGATCTACCTGTGAATCACACTGATAACATGACCGTGATTTGGGCATTAGGATCCATAAGGCCCCCAGACACTCTTCGCCCTTATTATTCCCCACAAAATCATGGTGGTCCTCCACAAGTTGCATATGGTAGTCTAGTCCTTAATGTATCCGAGCATGTAAATGATTGTGCAGGGCCTTTGGATGCTGAAGACAAAGAAGATCAAGATCTTATATTTGCTGATGGAAAAACACCTCTAGTTGTAACTGCAGGTCCGGCTATGCATTATCCAAATCCCCCGAATCCCGCAAAAGTGCTCTATATTAATAAGAAAGAGGCTCCTGTCTTGAGAGTGGAAAGAGGTGTTCCAGTAAAGTTTTCAGTACAAGCTGGGCATGATGTTGCTCTGTACATTACCTCTGACCCTATTGGTGGGAATTCTACCAATAGAAACATGTCGGAGACTATATTTGGCGGAGGTCCGGATGCTGAAGGAGTTCCTGCAAGCCCGATGGAGTTGACTTGGTCGCCTGACCGGAATACTCCAGACCAAGTATATTATCACTCATTGTTTGAGCAGAAAATGGGCTGGAAAGTACAGGTGGTTGATGGTGGTCTCTCAGATATGTACAATAACAGCGTTGTTCTGGATGATCAGCAGGTTACATTGTTCTGGACATTATCAGATAAGTCAATATCTATGGCAGCTCGAGCAGAGAAAAAAAGTGGTTACCTTGCTATAGCATTCGGCAGTGGTATGGTTAACAGTTATGCTTATGTGGGCTGGGTCGATGATAGTGGGAAGGGCAGGGTCAACACGTACTGGATCGACGGCAAGGATGCATTGAGTGTCCATCCAACTAAGGAGAACTTGACATACGTAAGATGCAGGTTAGAAAATGGTATCATCACTTTGGAGTTTACCCGTCTTCTAGATCCCTCGTGTAGTGGAAGTGAGAGACCTGAGTGTAACAATATTATTGATCCGACTACACCTCTTAAAGTTGTTTGGGCCATGGGTGCGCGATGGGTGGAAGACCGGCTTAGTGAGAGAAATATGCACTCCGTCACTAGCAGTAGGCCTGTTAGGGTGCTACTCATGCGTGGATCGGCAGAAGCAGAGCAGGATCTACGCCCAGTTCTAGCTGTTCATGGTTTTATGATGTTTGTTGCTTGGGGTATCCTTCTTCCAGGTGGAATATTAGCAGCAAGGTACTTAAAACATGTGAAGGGTGATGGATGGTATCAGATTCATGTCTACTTGCAGTATTCAGGATTGGCCATTGTCCTACTTGGTGTTCTTTTTGCTGCTGCCGAGCTTCGAGGATTTTTTATCGACTCGGTTCATGTTAAGTTTGGAATTGCAGCAATATTTTTAGCTTGTGTGCAGCCAATAAATGCAACTCTACGGCCGAAGAAGCCTGCTAATGGAGAGGAGCCTTCATCACAAAGGGTCCTTTGGGAGTATGGTCATATCATTGTGGGGAGATCTGCCATTGTAGCAGGAATTGCGGCACTTATTAGTGGGATGAAGCATCTAGGAGAAAGATATGGTGGTCAGAATGTTCAAGGACTTAACTTAGCTTTAATTGTTTGGATCCTGATGGGTTTATTATTAGTTATTTATTTGGAGTACGGCGAATCAAAGCGGAGAAGGGCGAGAAGTTTTGGAAGAAGTAATTGGGTATCAGGGAACACGGGGGAAGATGATTCTACTGATCTGCTTCACTCCAGCAGAACATTTACTGATGGAAATATTCATCCCTCCGATAGAATGGAAGTTCAGCTAGAGCCTCTGAGTAGATAGAGAATTTTATGTTACCTATCTGTTCCTACGAATGGTTTAATATAGATTCTTTTTCTTTTTCGGTAGTGGGACATTTCTGACTTACCGACGAGTTCCCTTCTCTGTGTGTCTGCCACAAAAGGATCCTCATAGTACTGAACTAGGGTTTACTTTACTCGCTTCATTCTTGGAATGAACAGGTCTGTAGTTCAACATATTTTATTTACACACCCCGCGATGTGTAATTTGTATACTTACATTTTTGGCATAGAGGAAAGTCGTGTTGTTTTACTGCATTTTCTTTTATATTATAGAAATAAAAATAATGCACAACTCCATGCATTTTTTTTTTTTTTTTTGTAGTGTTTGTTTAATTTAGGGGTTGATTTATTTTTTGGTTGCTGAGCATTTGTAGTGGACTCCCTCCCTTTCTATAATGGAGAATTATAGAAATTGATTTTTTTGGGAATGGTGTTAGCAAGTTTTCTTCCATTTTGGTGATCTTTATCCCTACTGATAAACTAATAGGAGTACTTTTTAAAGCCCCCACATTCATCCTCCCGTCAAGCTCGAAAAGAACTCGCGGCCTCACTAGAGATTTTTCGACCAATCAGAACATTTCGAGTTTCGGGCTGGAGAGTTGCACCGGCCAGAGAATAAAGGAAAAAAAAAACTCTTCAATGCAAGACCGCTTCATATCCCTAGCTTCTTCTTCGTTCTCTTCACTTCTTTCTGCCCATTTTCTTCTGAATCTCGAGCATAACCCACTCAAAATCAAAACTCTAATTATCCTGAATCCACATCCTAGCCCTAACTCTAATTCCAAAATAAATCGATATAATGAAGCAATTTGTTTCTAATCTTTTATTTTGATTGTTTTATCTCATGGGTTGCAGGAGGAATTGTTCTTGCTCTCTAAACAGAAGCGATTGCGGTATACTCAACTAAGAATTTGCGAGGTGAGTAACTCTAATTCCAAAATCATTTGATATAAAGAAGCAATTTGTTTCTAATCTTTTGTTTTGATTGTTTTATCTCATGGGTTGCAGGAGGAATTGTTCTTGCTCTCTAAACAAAAGCGATTGCGGTATTCTCAACCAAGAATTTGCGAGGTGATTTTAGGTATTTTTTGGAGTGATTACAAACAAAGAAGAAATGGGTTCGATTTGATTTGAGTACAAGACTCGCTTGACTATAAAAATACCTGATTTATGTAGTTAGGATTTTGTTAGGGTTCTTGAGTTTTGATTGTGTTTTTTTTTTGTTTTGTTTTTAGTTGATTAATTACTTAGGGTTTCCTCATTTTCTACTAATTAGGGCTATTTTATATTTTTGCATTCAAATCAGGGTTTCTGTGTTTTTATTCTGTCATTGATATGCCTGAAGTTTATTTCATGTTTTTTTTCTCAGTGTCACTAAATATGTTTCATTTGATATTGCAGGAGAAATCTTTTCGCTAGAAGCCAGTGATGAGTTGATTGCAGGTTTTGAAAGCGGGTGACACTTTAACGAGGTATCTGAATATCTAGAATTTTTGGTAGCTTATTCTTTGATTTGATTCCTGTTTTCATGGTGAGGTTTTTGTTTATTCACATGGAGCAGAAACAAAAGGTACACAAATCAATTAATTGTTTTTCTCTTGAGCTTTTCGAATCGTTGAAGATGAAGACCGGAGCTTACATATGATATTGCTTAGTTCTCTTAAGCATTTAAGTCATTACATGACCAATGCTCAAGTAAAATGTGGAATATTGAATTAGTTCTTAGATTTACTGAACATCATACACGTTCATTTACGTGTTCATATGTTAGACAACTTTTCTAATTGAACTTGAGCATTTTGTATGTGCGTGAACATGTACGCGTACATGAGAACTCAGGAAGTTCCTGAACTCAACAATTTGCTCTATGTACGCGAGCATGTACGCGTACATATAAACCATGGAAAGAACCTCTCAACAGCATACGCGCTCATATGTTGACGTTCTTGCCTATTGTGAACAGACTCTTGTAAGCTTTCACAATATGGCCCATGGAACTCATGTCCACAATTTTCTTTGAGTTCGTATACTTGTGTATGGACTCCTTAGCATGGCAAAACTTGTTTATCCATTGCCATCCTTCATTGATCAAGGTGAGTCTTCTCACAACCTTTAGGTTTCGACCAACGGGTTAGAAGAGGATTGAGTTGGACCTCAATACAAGCCTATGGACTTTTCTAAGTTCGAAAACTTGCTTGAGAATCACTCAAGGTTGTTTAACTTTAAAGCAAAGCCTCCCTTGATGATCACTATAAATAGATGACCTTCTGCAAGATACAATTCCAATCCTCTACACATCTGTGTATCCTAGCATAAAGGTTGGTCATCATCTCGAAGTCCTTTTCTTGGACTACGAATATTTGAAAGACTTCACTTGAGGATCGTGAAGCACAGGTCGGAAGTAAAATTCCTGATCCTGTATCTTGGGTCGATTGACAGAGACAGTTTCCATTTTTCAAAATTTGTCTCAAGGTTGACAGAGACAGTTTCCATTTTTTATGTGTTATATTCCTTTTGATGACAGTAATAAGGTGGCTCAACGATAGGGCAAGAATCATCAGCTTGATTGGGAATTGGACAACCATAATTTATAGTTGTAGATACAATCTTTTGTGTGAGAAGCATAAGCATGTTCTTTTCCCATCTGAAAGTTCTGCACCTACGTGAACTTTAACCGAAAGCTTTACAATGATATCAACGTTTAGTCCAGTCTATCGGCCTTTTGGATTTCGAGGATGGAACTTGTTAATTAGAAGATCCTTTTGGAGTGGTGATTTTGTTCATGATTCACGTAAGCGTCAAACACAGAAAGTTACGTCCTTTAGGTGTTTGTAGGCTCTGATACCAATTGAAAAAGAGGGGTTACTGAGATATACCACCAACTTCTTAATTCGTGAACCTAGTTGATTAGGTTGCTTGAACGATCTCACAAATCAATATTCAAGCAACAACCCGAGTACAGTTCAGAGAACCGAATCGCTAACAAGAACGAGTTCTTGTAGATCTCAACAGAGATGGATTCACTCAAGGGTATGAATCATCAATACATGGAATACTCTAATTATATAGATCAGTGAAAATATAATGAGAAAGGGAAAAGTAAACGAGAATTTTGTTAACGAGGAAACTGCAAACCAGCAGAAAAACCCCGGGACCTCGTCCAGATGTGAACACCCACAGTATTAAGAGAATACAGACGCTAGCCTACTCTCAGACTTCGGACTGGAATGTATCGAGACTCATCTACCGTTGTGCTCCTACATCTCTTGGATCCCGCAGAAACCTACGTACTTGATTCCCCTAGCTGACGTCCTTTACAGGCCTAGGAGTTGCTCCACTTCCCTTCATAAAGACTAGCGCTACCCTGCCTCTAACAGGACGCCTAAAAGTATCCAAGTAATCAAACAAGAATACGATTGTGATTTCCTTTAGACTTAAAGTCAAGGTTAATGAAAATCGATATGTTGATTAGGGCTTATTGATCTAGCCTAAACAACTTTACCTCATAACGCTTGACGAACTTAGTTCAAGACCTAGTTCGTGAATATTGCGTTACGGAACTTCTAGGGCTTATGATACAAGATTTGTCGTACGAAGTTTCTATCAAATCTTGGTCGTGATAAGATTGAAACAATTCAATCGACCCAAGATACAGGATCAGGAATTTTACTTACGACCTGTGCTTCACGATCCTCAAGTGAAGTCTTTCAAATAGTCGTAGTCCAAGAAAAGGACTTCGAGATGACGACCAACCTTTATGAAAGGATACACAGAAGTGTAAAAGATTGGAATTGTATCTTACAGAGGTCATCTATTTATAGTGATCATCAAATGAGGCTTTGCTTTAAAGTTAAGCAACCTTGAGTGAGGCTCAAGCAAGTTTCCGAACTTAGAAAAGTCCATAGGCTTGTATTGAGGTTCAACTCAATCTTCTTCTAACCCGTTGGTCGAAACCTAAAGGTTGTGAGAAGACTCGCCTTGATCAATGAAGGATGGAAATGGCTAAACAAGTTTGACCATGCTAAGGAGTCCATACACAAGTATACGAATTCAAAGAAAATTGTGGACATGAGTTCCATGGGCCATATTGTGAAAACTTACAAGAGTCTGTTCACAATATGCAAGAACGTCAACACGAAAGCGTACGTGAACGCGTATGCTATTGAGAGGTTCTTTCCATGGTTTATATGTACGTGTACATAGAGAAAATTGTTGAGTTCACGAACTTCCTGAGTTCTCATGTACGCGTACATGTTCACGTATATACAAAGTACTCAAGTTCAGTTAGAAAAGTTGTCCAACATATGGACGCATACATGAACACGTATGATGTTCAGTCAATCTAAGAACTAACTCAATATTCCACATTCTACTTGAGCATTGGTCATGTAATAACTTAAATGATTAAGAGAACTAATCTTTATAATCCTTCGGATCACATAAACAATATCATAGACTATTTTGATGATATAATGGTAAATACAAAACATGAAAGGAAAACCTTTCTAACCTTTAATGAGGACGATATGTTTTATTAAGTATGAAGCTCCGGTCTTCATCTTCAGCGGTCTTCGTCTCGAATACCTAAAACTATCCTAGTCCGAGTTGATATTGTAGACTTATCAATGATTGTGTTTTTGTCATCTAAACTTGACAACTGACTTGAGATAGCAACATCAGTGGGTTCAACCGAGCAATGCTCTAACATAGGTGCATAGAGCTTCCCGAAGATTAGGTGACCTATCTTGCTTGTTGTCTTGAGTGCAGGTACCTCCATCACTCATAATTTAGTCTCTGGAGTTGCTTTCTTTGTTTTGAGGTTGTGTACTTAATGTTATTTGCATTGAATTCTGTTTTACTGTTGTATTTGTTAACTTGGTTGTCTCTTTATGTGTGTCCTCTGTTGTGCGGCTATCCATCTCTCTGTTCATCATGTCACCGTCTCTCTGTTTCATGAAATTAATTGATTTTTGTTGGATCAATCAGCCTCTATACTCTATACGTTGTTATCCCTTTCTAATGATTTTGGTTCATAGTCGTTTCTTTGATTTTGTTTTGCAGGTGTGATATCAGTTGGTTGTTGGATCAATCATCCCTAATAATTGTTATTTAGATGATTTTGATTTGCAGGTGCGACATCAGTTGAATCAATGAACTATTTATGTCACCAAATCATGTCACCGACCCTATTTTTCTAATTCCTAAAAATATATGTGGTATTTCTCCTTGCATCTGACTACTTCGTTTGATTTGTCACAAATTTATTAGGCGTTATAGTGAAGCATCTCCAGATAATTCTTCTCGCTCATTTTCTCTGCAATGTTTTTGTTATTGGGTATATGTTACGTTATGTTTGCTTCTTTCGATTATTGGTTTGTTTTTTTAGTATTCTAAAATCAGTCTGGGTTTAATCGGACAATAACTCAAACTGACAAACTAAATTCTGATGGATTTTTATTCTTTCACTTTCAAAGGTTTCGACATCGACAGAGAATTTTGAAGATCCAGCAGTATCATCGTAAGTATTCTCTTTGATTTTATTATTTTGCATATTCATCTATGTTTATAGTTCTTACACCGCGATGGTGCTGTTCTTCAGACTACAGGGGTAGTAAATCGTAAGTATTGCTTGCTGTCAAATTCAATTATCAGTAAAACGATTTATCTATGGACTCTCTTTTCGTGGTGTTACCACTAACCTTGAACGATGGTGCTAATTGGTCATTCAATTAATTTTTGGGAAAAAATTACAATGATTGGCTATACACAGACACCCCTTAGCAGGGAGGGTGCCTATTAGCAAGTAGACTAGGGATATGTATTTGGGCTACTATCTACAGAACTTAAAACTAGCAATATAGGCGCATAGGCCCAGTAAAAATCATTGAGCACGCAGGCCCATTATGAATAACTTGAGAGCTCATACGCCCATTTTACACTCGAAAACTTCTTGTGTATACCGTTGCAGAATCTTCTACGTTCATAAGGAAGTCTGGTTGAGAATCAAAAACTTCCTGATTACCTTCACTCAACTGAACCCCTCGTCCAGCAAGTTCAGAGGCTGAAAAATTCACCTCACAAAGGTTATGTTCATATACTATTCTCTCATAAAGTTGTACCGTATCCAACCATCAACATCGAAGCCTCCAATTGACATTTCCTGACTTGAAAGCTTGTATTGCAGCTGTAGAGCTTGATCTAACCTTGATTTTCCTGCAATTCCATCTACAGCCCCATTCTAATCCAATTACGATCGCCATTTGCTCTGCCCAAAATCTGTTTCCTTCTCCCAAACCTTCACACATAGCGCCTAAAACATCTTGATCATTATTACGGGCAATAACTCCACAACCCGCTTTGCCATTACCCGCATCCTCTATACCCGCACAACAAATCAACACTTCATCTGCATCTGGAGGAAACCAAACACAGTTAATGGTTCTTACAGTGCTAACTGTCCTTTGCTCAATCTTGAAGTAGTTAAGAATGATTTCATCTTCTTCAGGTCTCATATGTAGCTTGAATCTTCTTGCGTTGTCTCGGACGTGACGATAAACCTTGTTCTTTAGTGAATATAGTGGAGTGTTCAAACCCTCATAGCACAGTTTGTTCCTCTTGTTCCATAACTCAGCTTTGACCGCCATGTTTGCTACCAACCATAGCCTTTTCACCAGTGGAGAACGATGATTTGCAGCAGCATAAGAAATAGATAGATCATAGTTTGCCTGCACATGAAAAATGTTAGAGATCCAATCCCATAACTGCACAGAAACTGTACAGTCCATGAGAATGTGTTCCAAATCGTCAATTCCAGAGTTACAGTCTAGGCAACCTGCATCAATTTCATAGCCAAATCTCTCGCAGGCTGCCTGTTTGGTTGCACAACACTGTGGTCTGACAAACTTCCAGTTTTGTGCCGCCAAAGCAGGGTGGATATTCTTCTTCCAAATCAGTTTTGAGACCGGCATTGGAGTAAACTTCTTGCGAATAAACTCCCTTGCCGATTTCACTGTGAATACTCCTTTATCATCCGGCATCCACACACGAATATCTCTTCCACCCCGTGGTTTTGGCATTGAATCCACATCAACTCCCATATTCTCCATGATACGTCGTAGAGGATTAGGAATACACCAGTTACCATCTCTGATAATACAACTAACTTTAGCTTGGAACCATTTTCTGTGCTCAGGTGAAATTGCTCTGCTAAAAGCAATACACTTATCTGAGCACCAGTTGTCAAAGAATAGAGATGTAGACTGACCATCACCTATTATAGTGCGAGTGTTATCATCAACTAACTGCTGAACCTCAATCATGCCTACAATGATAGAAGAGCTCAGTTTGTACTTCACGATGTCACCATCTAACCTGAAAATTTTGGCACGTAAAAATTGTGCCCATGTTTTATTGGAATGTCGTATATTCCACCACAGTTTCATCAGAAGAGCCATGTTCATCGTCTTCAAACTTACAATGCCTAAACCTTGAACGATGGTGGTTAGCGTTGATTACGGGCTGAGGCTTGTAGGTTGTATGGTTTTGCCATGGTCTTTCTTTATCGGGTAATTCCTCGGTTTTTGCTCTGTTGTTTAAATCGTGTTCTGTATTAGCAAACCTCGGTTGAAAAGTTAAAAGTACTCATGATGGGTATGCTATGTTTGGGGTGATAGGAGCATGGACCGCATAGATTGGCCAAACAACCTTTTGGAGATTGTAAGGTTTACGTTCCTTTACATTGAAGTTTTCATTGCACCAATTTTGTTTTGAAACACTCTATGTAAACAGGGAAACTGAGAGGTCATATATTTACCGCACCATTTGTGTATTAGAGTCGCACCATTGTTGAATGACCAGGCAGCACACATGATGTGTTGATACTAATTTTCCCATATCATACATCAACCAATTAATAAGTA
>JAJJMA010182617.1:0-11780 GCA_023529015.1 Papaver nudicaule
AACGTAGCCCATGCGCACACCATCGAAAACGTCCGAATTCGCCTTGTTTATGTACTATGGCAGGGGCTAATTCAGGATTTGTATGGAGGGGTGCAAAAAACTTCTTCAGTTGGACTATGGATAGCAAAAGAGCAAACTTATACTTGAAAATTGGCCAAAAATTAAAATTGCATTCAAATTAGGCTTTGGATCTAGCTGCTGGGATAGCAAGCGTACACCCATATTCTAAGTTGGATTCGCCCTTGCTCCTACTTTATCATTAACTTACCTTAATGATCAGGGCCGGCCCTGAGATTTGGATGCCCCAAAGCATCAATAAAAATGTTGCCCCCAACCTATATAAACTCACTCCAAATTAAATACTGTATAATAAACCTAAATTAAGGATAAATTATGTCCATTACATAAGTTATATGGACGATAATTAAAACCGACCCGTGTATCCAATTGAAATTTCCATTATATGACGACGATAAAAGCCGACTTAATTTTGGGTCTATATACATACACTTTGGGCATAGGTTTGTTGCTGCGTAATAACTAAAATCCAGACTTAGAACATCAGTTAAAGATTACATGGTCTCGTGTTCAAGTCTTAGTGTTATCATTTTTGTTCGAAATATATAGAGGCAAAATGGGCTTTCATGACACACCCTTGACCCTTCGCTGCCCCCTGAGCTTGCTGCCCCAAAGCCAATCTTTGACTACTTGTGCTCATGGCCGGCACTGTTAATGATGTACGTAGCCATGAATTGTTAAGTAGTGGACATAATTTCCTTTGTGTTAGCTAAACTCACGGTTATTAATATCAGAAATTGGGTTATATGGACCTAGAGGACGGTTAAACATTCAATTTGTTTTTTAAGACATTCAGACATGTCACACACACAAAGACTAAAATATCCTCTTCATATCTGTTTTTGACTCGTTCTCTTCTTTTTCGTCTTTCACACATACCGACTAAAAACACAATTACTAAACGGATTCTTCACAGAGATTTCTTCCACCACCTTTCCATCTCCACCACCAGCAACAACGACAACTCCACCATCTCCACCACCACAAAACCACACGGCAACTCCATCTCCACCACCACCACAAAACCAAACATCAATTCCATCTTCACCACCACAACAAAACCAAACAGCACCGGAACCACCACCACCAACAGCTAAACAACGCCAACTCCACCATCTCCACCACCACAACAAAACCAAAACAACAACGAAACCACCACCAACAGTTGCTAAACAAAGCCAACTGCACCATATCCACCACGAATTAGGTAATTTCTTAACCCTAATTTTTAATTTCTATTCAATTTCGTTTAAAATATAGGTACAAGTGGTTAGTAAACACGAATTAGGGATTGTGTAAATTTAATTAGGTTTTGATTGGTTTAATTTTAAGTTTTGATTTGTGATGTTTATCAAATGTTTGATTAATTGTCTATGAGTAAAACCTAGGTACAAATGCTTAATTGTGTCTAACTTTGATTATGAATGTGTATTTACTACTTGTAAAAAATGTGTTATTGTGTGTGTTTTTGTAATACCCTGACCCAAATTTGATTGCATACATGTGTGGTGTGATCGTGTGTGAGTCCATTTTTGTTTGTGTGTGAACTATACCTTGCTTGTTACGTATGACTTATGCATGTTACGTGTGATTAATGCCTTGTTTACTCATTATAGCTAAGTATAGGGAGTTGCCTTAGCTGTGAAGGTTAACCAGGAAAGGTATGAGCAGGATAGGAGGCACATTGGTACATGTATGGCTAGCCATGACACTTAGGCTAGACGAGGCTGAGCTAAGATGTTTCATGATTTCCTTTCAAGCACGTATGTTGTGATGGTAGAGTCTTGGTTAAGGTAGGAAACCTAACACATGAGTCAGAGAAGTTTTGATAACCATTGCATTGTCATAGGTTTGACATGTCACTTAACCATTGGTTGTGAGAGACTGAGTATATGGAAACTCTATTGCTTTGCGTACAAGAATACAAAATCCTTAGATAATGAAACTAGACATAGAATAACAGTATATAAAGAGAACTTGAGGTTGAGTCTAAGGTTGCCGCAAGAAGGAGAACTAGAACCCTTGAGAACAGAACTTGGAGCTAGAGCTGGTAGAGGTCTCTGGTGTATCATACCTTGATAGTTGATGTGATTGCTTGCTTGTCGAGGTAGGCGCAACACAAAACCAAAAATGTTTTGATTAAGTTATTGTTTTACAAACTTCATATTTCTATCATGTTTGATGATTAACTGACATTGTTCTTGAGCATGATGTTCTACTTTGGGCTGAGGTCCATGAGACGGGTGTGATCTCTAAATACTTTATGATTTGGGTACGAGTTATCCATGGAAACGGATGTGATTTCCTAAACCTGCGCAGGGTAGCTCTTGTCTGAGCTGAGCTCCGGTTGTGTGAGCTGACTACTATGTTCTTTGCTTGATGTATTGGGTTGTCAATATGGTTCAGAGGTTATGTGCTTGCTCATGTTAATTTGTCTGAAAACTTGCATCTGTTTTGCATTAAAACTGTTTTGTTGCTTCTTTGCCTACTGAGTGTCACAACTCACGTCGTTTAATGACAAAAATTCCAGATTTCATGACTGCTCGTGGAGCTAACAATGGAGGGAGTTAGAAGCTGACAGACAAGCTTGTTTTGATTAGAAGTTTTATGCTTAGATTTTACCTTCAGTTGATTGTAATAAGTATCATCAGACCTTGTGATGATGAGTAGAAGCAGTTGAGAACTGCTGGTGTTTATTTGTTTGCTTTCAGTGGAGTATTGAACCTTGTTTAGTTTTCTTTAATTCATTGAGGAAGATTCAGTTTACTTGGTGTTCATTAAATGTTATCCATGCCAGTTATCTCTACGTAGAACCTTGTATAGATGTTAAAGCTTTATACATGTTGATATTGAACCCTTTGCCTGATGATAACCATGACCACCATGAGCTATGTCTAGCTGTTAATATGAAGCCTTGCTACTGATAGTTGTCCGATGTTGATGCTACCTATATACTGTATAACCTGTTAAACCTAAAGCTGTGAGTTGATGTATGATGTACTGCCGGTCAAGTCATTGTACTCACCTCTCAAAGTCTTCAACCATCACTAATGAAGTAGGAGAAGAACCTCGATACCACCCTTATGCACGCAATGATGATGCTCTAACCATCACAGAGTAGTGATCATTGTCATGTATTGCTATATCAGACCCTACTCCAACCTGTGTAGTGATCCCATCATATAATTACCACGTGACTATATAGCTATACCTTACAACCTGAGTCAGTCTCTATGATGCGACTCAATGCCTGTGAGATGCACCTGTATGTAGTGTACCTACATAGGAGAGACACTGATGGGTAGTATACTTGATCATAAGGAGTGAGTCTATACACTATGAGATATTACTGAACCAATAAGTCATTAGACCTTGTAGAGGTGTACCTTGATACTATGTATACGTTGAAGCCATGTATGAGTATCTCAGGTATCAGTTCACCTCAACTGATGTGAGGTACCCATCATAATACCCTGAGATGGTGGTAACATGTATGAACCATGAAGCATCACCCCTAGACCTCTAAGAACTGTGTTGACGTAATGTGTTTCCGTTGATGATATAACTCTGTGTATTGGGGCATACTTGCCAGTCTAGTGGGTGTGGTGTATAGTAGCCTAAGCTTGAGCTTTAATGGCTGTATTGAGGCTCTGGCCTAGGGGGTTAACATGCCGTATACTGCCATGGACTCGGATGTGGGTCTGTGTCAGGAATGCGGGTGTTACAGTTTTTGCCATCTGTATCCCAGTACAAGTGGTAGAATTTTGGTTTGATTATGAATGTGTAGTCATTATACCTTTCAGAAAATAAGGTTAAAAAAAAATATATCCGCACTCTTTCAGAAACTCTAGCATTGTAACCACTTGTACCTGGGTATTATCAGTGTTGTAAACACTTATACTTGGGTGCTATTAGTGTTGCCACCACTTATACCTGGGTTATATCAGTGTTGTCTAGTGTTTTCTTACGTTGTTCAATGTTATCTTAGTTTTAAACATTGCTACCTCGGTATTATCAGTGTTGTCACCACTGATACCTGGGTACAAATCACTTAAAAGTTCTGTGTGTGGTTGCAGGTTAAGGTTGCTTTGGTGACTGAACAGATAGAGGATGGCAAGGAAAGTCTCATCATCTTCATCTAAACCTAATTCAGGTGGTGGTGAATCAAATGCGTCATGGTTGATTTTATAAATACGTCTTACAGAAATTTCAATACACTGTCACCCTTACCGTTCTTTTTTTCACTTCTTATGTTCTGATGTAGCAATTGCAGTAGCAAATGTAACTATTGTAGTTTAAATTAAATACACCTTGACTCCTAACAGCATGAAGTTTAACAAAGTTACATTGTAACACTGTGCAAATTGTGATGATATGTTAAATTTAAGTACATTGTTCACCTGAACAACATGCTTACATAATTTAATATTGTTCGCGCATTGCACCTTGTGGCAGAGCGCATTTCTCATTGCTGCATGGATAACCAGACATTTCGATGGATAGGGTGCCACAGTTGGACGCTCTGTTTTCGCGGATAGGCTGTTGATAAAGCTCGACTCATTGGCTGTATTTTAGTATCGGAAGGGACTGCAGACCTGGTGCAATAGTGGCAGCACAGGTAACTACTCTCTTTGTTTATAGTGTTGTTTTGTATATCCGGAGAGATTTGACATGAAGTTTTCAGCATAACTTTCGGTATACTCCTTTCTCTTTTTCAGATTGTTGATTTTATTTTTAACTGTTTTGTATGTGAATGGCGAGGTTCGTTTCCTTAGATGATATCTTTGATAGTTCTATCGTTGGTGCTCAGACCTGTGAAATCGTCAGGGATTCTTTACTGACCTGACGATGATGGTTACAACACTATAAATATGGAGTTTTGGGTACGTATTTTCCATAACAATCACTTAAGCAGCTTAGTTATCCAATTGAGAGTTGAGCAAACAAAATTAAGAAGTACTAGAATTAACTTTTCTTGCTAAGGAAATGGCTGGAGCTATGGTGAGATTTAGTGCTTGCACACTCCTCCTTTCGACAATGGTCTTGGCAGTAATGGCCGCTCAACCATATCCTAAACACCCAGTCCCAAATAAGAAATCAAAGTGCATTAAATTCTACAAGGGGAATGTGTTGTTGATTGTGTCACCTGCAAGCCTATTTGCAGTAAGTTATTCAATTTCATTAAATTCTTATGTACTTATCATAATTGTTTTTCATATTTAAGTTCGTACTTATATGGTGCATCCGACTTTTTGATGCATAATGCGATCTACCTGGAGCAGTATGTCAAGACCCCAGATTCATTGGTGGTGATGGGATCACATTCTACTTCCATGGAAAGAAGGACCATGATTTCTGCCTTGTTCCTGACTCAAACCTCCACATAAACGCTCGCTTCATTGACGTCGTAACCAAAACATTATGAGAGACTTCACATGGGTTCAATCTATTGGGGCCATCTTTGACAGTCACAAACTTTACATTGGTGCACTAAAAACTTCAACATGGGATGACTCGGTCGACCGCCTTGATATTACCGTCGACGGTGTTTCATCACTCGATCACGTAACACTAACAGTATCACCGTTGAAGTTGAAGGTAACTTCAAAATCACAGCCAATGTTGTGCCCATTACCGAGGAAGAATCACGTGTCCACAACTACGGAATCACCAAGAAGATTGTTTTGCTCATCTTGAACTAGGATTCAAGTTTTACTCATTGAGCAAAGAAGTAAATGGTGTGTTAGGCCAAACATACGGACAAGATTACACAAGCAAGGTTAACATGTCAGCAATGATGCCAGTTATGGGTGGAACTCATAAATTTCTAAACTATGCTCTTTTCTCAACCGATTATTCAGTCTCTCGCTTTGGCTTTGGTGGAATCGTACCTGTTACTGCTGGATCAGAATTCGCTGGCCTGGAATGCGGTAGCTCCATGGAGGGTCGTGGAATTGTCTGCAAGAAATAAAACATCTAGAGATGTATGCATCTCTCTCAACCATTTGTGTTTCAAGTGATTATTTCTCGCATATTATGCATTGTGTTTTATTTTCAGTGGTGTACTAGCTAAGTGTTTGTCTGAACTTTGTAACCCAAAAAATTAAGTTCTTGAATAAAGAAATACAGATTGCTAGTTATACGATCAGTACTTTTAGAATTTTGAGTATTACTACAGTTGGTTAGCACTTGCACCGTTATGCTAATAAAGCAAAATGATGAAACACAAAGAAGCATTGGCAAATGTCTAATTGGAAAGGTGTTTGGCAATGTCAAACACCGTTATGGGCATATACAATAAAAAAGGCATTTTAGGTAACTTCTTATTCAATGCTGACTGTGCATTGGGTCATTTACCCACCAATGTCTTAATAAAAAGTATATATTTGGATGTCGTCATATAGAACATGTTCAAGTTTTGGTCGTCTAATTGATAAAGTTATTGATCAATAGTAGACACCAAAACTCAGATGTTTATACTTTGGCAAACTACTCGGTTTTCAATTGGCAAGGACATAATTTGAATCTGATGCTCATTAATCTTGAAGGAACCGGACCTAGTCATCTTGCTTCCATTGTAACCACGTGAAGGCTAGGTTTCTTTCATTTTCTTATAAAAGAAAAAATAAAATCAGTGAAGGTTATAAACTAAGATCTCGAGAAAAATCAACGATCCGACGAAAACTCTAGGTTATACTCTTTTTCTTTTCGTAATGAAGTCATCTGGCCTTGGTGCAAGAAAACCGATGCGCATGCTAACGAGCAACGGCTTGAGCGCTAGGAGCCGTTGCATGTTAGGTTTCAAGGAATTGCAAGAAAGTCTATCAAACCCCTACATATTTATATAGTAGATTTCTTATTTCTTGCAAGTAGGTAGTGAATGGCGGCAGAGAGAATAACCCTAAAATCCAACCAGTACTAATCTATGAATTATCCAAACAAGACCATGCCTGATTTTCTACACTAACAAAAATAACAACTAGTCCACACATGTTCCAGAATTATGACTGCAGGTATTGTAAATGGAAAAAAAACAGGGGTACCGAAATACTACCAACTTTTCGTGGTTCGTGAGTCTATGGTAAGATATGGACGATCTCAAAAATGAATATCCGAATCTCTGTAACCTGAGTTGGATCGTAAACGATCAATTCCGAAGCAAGATAAGTCTTGGTGGATCCCACGAAAGGATTGGGAATTAACTGTTGTTTTAGGTGTAAAACAATAAAGAGAATCTGAGAGGTAAAGTGTGAAGTTGTATTGGTATTCGATAGGTCAAGATCGAACAAGACTCGCCTAAACCAAGAAATGACTGTTCGAGTATTGCTTCAGTTACAAAAAGAGAAAATATGGTTGGTTTAAGGGAGGGAAGCCGAGAAAGATGAGATCAGAGAATTGCTATGATTATTGTGATGTTGTGAATAAAGTTGCTAATATAGTGCTTAAGGAAGCCAGGATGGATATTTAGTTCTCACTAGATATTGAATGCTGAATGAGAAGAGTTAATCAATTATCGATGAGATGAACTGATTGTACTGCACTGAATTGATTGATTTTCAAACTGGTCGAGTGACCTATTTATAGCAGTAGGATTCCAACTGATCTCGTAAGAAGTGGAAGAAGTGGAAGAGTGGGAGAGTGGAGAAAGTGGAACCACATGTTAAGAGTCTTGCGCCTAATAATTAGGGAAGACTAACTACCCACTTTCTCATCCCATCTTTCTAGCAACGTTCACACGACTTAGTTTCTTTCCCGTTGAGTGATTATGCCATTGCAATCACACGTGCCGTAGACCGCCAAACCAAAACCCTAAAGAATATCCCCCCATGTAACTTACTTGATTCTCGTAAGATTTATTAAGTATTGAATACTTGTTAAGTCAAAGCTGACTAAGTGCAAGTCGTACCAATTATTAGCAAACTTATGACTTGGCATGTAAAATAGAGAATTAAGCGATAAGCTTGTGTATCTCTTTCAGGCTTTTCTGGAGATGGGCCATTCCTCTCAGAATGGTCTAAGGATTGAACCGGACAATCGCCATTTAAACCAATAAGAATAGTCTAAGGATTGAGCTATGCAATCGCCATTTAGACTGAGGGGATTTCAGCAACCCTCTATGGCAGTGGTCAAATAAATGTGACTCTTCGTATGCCATAAATATGGGAAATTGGCTTGTGGCGTATAGAGCACCAATTCCCTGACTAGTATAGGCATAAGAATGCCTAAAAATAATGATAAGTCATAGACATGAGCTACAATTAAGAAATATATCACTAATTGTAGAAGCAAGTCTATAATCAGGAGAAAAGTTATGATATGCTAACATAGCGTAGCCATAAACCAAGAATGCATGAGCATTATCAATTCAAATCTTAAGAAGTAGGATAAAGAAATATTAATAAGTTATATCATGGTATATTAAGCTTAGCAGGAAGTTAATTATAGGATTCATAAGGGTGGGCCATGTCGTTAGACCATGGCCAGATTTCTAGACAGTTTGCACGTCACTTAGTAGAAAAATCGTCCAGGTCAACCTATATTTCCTAAAATTACGAATTTTTAGTATGTTATAGAAAACTTGCAAGTGAACAACTTTCATGAAGGAAGTTTTTCCTAAATCCTTAAGGATTAAACTGTATCCCACGTTCTTTACAGTATTTCGTAATCTGTCAGATTTCCGAATTTGATTAGGAAAACAGAAACATTATGGAACCAATGAGGTTATAACCTAAAATTTAGGATTTGGAATGGTAGCAAGACATGTCCTATGAATAAGGATGTGGGCCATGGCACTAGGTCATGACCTAAGAATTAGGATGTGGGCCATGGCATTAAGCATGGCCGAAACAAATTAGGATTTGGTCCCATGACCGAGTAGAATTAGGAGTGGGACCATGACCATGGCCGTGTGATAGCAGTGGGACCGTGGCATTAGGCCATGGATGTGTGAACAAAAGTGTGGGCCATAGCAGTAAGCTATGGCCGTGTAATAATAGTGGGGCCGGCATTAGGTCGGCCGCGCAAACAAGAATGTGGGCCATGGTGCTAGAAAAATAGGGTGTGGGCCATGGCACTAGACCATGGCCGTGAAAAAAATAGGGTGTGGGCCATGGTACTAGACCATGGCCATGAGAAAAATAGCGTGTGGGCCATGGCACTAGACCATGGCCGTGAGCTTTAGGTGGGGCCATGGTGGCCAATTCTCTTATCCCTATTGTAAATAAATTCATACCAGCCATAGCCAACATTGATGTTAGGAATTGATGCAAAAATTACTCTTGCAACCTTCTCACCAAAAACCACCATCAACAACTGCAGGTTAATAACGTACAACTTGTGTTGCTTATAATCAGAGATATAATGCGGAAAGTAACGCACACAAGACACCAGAAGTTTTGTTAACGGGGAAATCGCAATCCAGCAGAAAAACCCTGGGACGTAGTCCAGTTTGAACACCTCACAGTATTAAGTTGTCCACAAACACTAGTCTACTATCACACTTCGGACTGAGATATCGATGAGACCGACTATAGCCCTCCCAGCGAATCTGTTACCGTCGTTCTCCCTACGTCTCTTGGATCTCGCAAGACCACACGCACTTGATTCCCCTAGATGATGTCCTTTGCAGGCTCAGGAGGTGCTTTAACCGATGTTAAAGGCTTTTGGTATTCTTTCGGCTTTGGAACCAAAAACACCATTATTTGAACTGTCCTCTAACAGTTAACACTCGAAAGTGACTTCTTTTTGATATGATCAAGGTTATACGGAAATCTACTTTACAAGTTAGAGATGGCATGTAAACCAAGTAAACAGTGCCTAACTTGTCTCTACCTAAACTGTGAAAAGAATCACTTAAGAAACTTACACAATCGGAGATAACTAGGTCTTATAACACGAGCGTGCAGTCGTACATTGCTTCTCTCAACCTTGTTGTCGCTTCTTAAATGGCCTTATTGCAGAAGAGATGGACAGTAGAATAGAATAGAACAAACTGAAGCTACCAAGGTTACAAGTTACTATGATAATTACCACAAAGGTATGTTATCGCCTACCTGTGCTTCACCACTCTCCAGTAAAGTCTTCTATAGTCGTTAGATAAATCCCACGAAGGAATTGCTACCTAATACAGGACGACTTCTACAACAAGCCTACACCGAAGTGTAAAGAGTTTACGTAGAATTCCATAGAGGTATTTTACGTTTGCTTGATGCTTATGGTTTTTGTTATGTAGTCCTCTATTTATAGCATTCAGTAAGATAGGTTGTTTTGGAATAAATCAATAGATTCCTTGTGCTGCAAGCTATCTAGTGACCATGTAAACGAGCCCGTTACTTTACTTGAACAAAAAGTATCACAGTTTAATCGCACATGGAAACCAATTAGAGTTTATCACCAAGCAGTTTGTTAGCTCATAAACTACTTCAAGATATGGTCTCAACATAAGAGTAAACAATTGAAATCTTAGTGAACCATTAAGATTCGTTAGATAGACCACGTATGACATACTCGCTGAAGATCTTGTCTATCTGAGAGATATAAGAGTTATCTGTTTAACCCGCTTAAATATACCGAAGATATTCACCAAGCGGTTCATGAACCGTTTGGACTTGAGATACAAGCTAAAAAGCCAGATGTCTCGTTTACGTACATGTACGTGTACAAAACATGACTTTTGGAACACGGGAGGAAAATATTGTGCCATTGTTCACGAACTACTTTGCGAACTGCCTGTTCTCAAATTAGGGTTTTAACTGGATCCGCTCGAAGTACTGGCTAGGCCAATTTCCGTACTTAGACGTCGTTACGTCCTAAGATATAATCCATAATACTCGCTCTAGAGTATCACAATTTAGATTCATCGTTCTCCTATGTTTAGTTGCAAGCAAACCATTGCAATGAAAATTGTATTGAATCTATCTCATATGTATCTTGTAAACTTAGTATACTTGGAAATCATATCAATATAACTCATGGTTATGCAGACAAGAATACATACATCTCAATATGCTATAGTAACTATTAAAGTAGCCGACTATTTCGAAAGATAGAATAAATAGAATAGAAGTAATTTCATATAAAGTCACAACTCCTACTAACCTTTTGTCGATGAAGAATAGATGATGTCTTCGTGATAAGCTTCGTCTTCGTCTTTAATATCTCACTTACCTACTCTAATTCCCAATTCCGAAATCTAAACTTTAGTAGATTAAATCAAGAATTTTGTTTTGACATCTAAAACTGACAACTAGCTTGACATACTAACAGTAGTAGGTTTGACCGAGCAATGCTCTAACAGTAATGTTTGAGGTTGTATATTTTTTCTTCAAACTAGCTTATTTAATTACTATGTTTGATCTAATTAAATGTCAATTCAGTTTATCTAATGATGAGCTTATCTCTAATTTTTATTTTGATTTCAGAGATCTGACTGGAAGTAGCATGACCTTCATGTATCTCTGCAAATTAAAAGAGACACTCGTTTTGGTATTGGCAAATAACGCTTATTATTCAGATAGAAAAGTTAGAGATGTTTTTTCTTAGTGTTTACCTGCCAGTGTTACATTTAATTTTGCATTTGTCCTTCATTCTTCAGCATTTCAGGTTTCATTCTTACTTTTGTCTTTTGATTATCAGATTATGTTTTTCCATTCTAGTAGTTTAAATGATTTATTCCTTCGTTAGAAAACACTTTAACGGATTTC
>JAJJMA010182641.1:0-10101 GCA_023529015.1 Papaver nudicaule
TCTTTGGCCAAAAGGCCATGGCGCCATATTCATGGCGCCACAAGATTGTTCCGTGGCCCAAAAGGCCATGGCGCCATATTCATGGCGCCACGAGATTATCCCTTGGCCTAAAGGCCATGGCACCATATTCATGGCACCACAGGATTATTCTGTGGCCAAAAGGCCATGGCGCCATATTCATGGCGCCACAAGATACATGGCAATCCAAAACAGGACCATGGCGCCATATTCATGGCGCCACAAGAGGTTTTGCCTTGGCCAAAAGGCCATGGCGCTGTACCTAGGCTAAAATCATGGTCGTAGCCACGCAATGCTTCCTGATTCAAAGCAACTACGCAACACTTAGTCATACGACTCCACTGAACTCAACTATGCAATGACTGCATATCACTCGCTCGAGACATCAAAACATCACACGGGGGGATAACTTTAGGGGTATTGGTCTGGCGGTCTACGGCAGTTGAAAGAAACTGATGGAGATAGTGGGAAGTTAAGGGAAGATGGCACGAGTGGGCATGTTCCACACGACTCAGGCAGTTACGGAAACCAACGCATGTCCTCCACTCCTCCATTCCTCCACGACGTCCACCATCTCTGTCGAGAGATCAGGGTGAGTTCAAACTATAAATAGAGGCTTCCTCTATCTTCCAAGGCAGAACAATCGAGAACGTTCAGAACACCTAGAACACACAAATAGAAACACCCAGAGCCTCAGAGAAAACACCTGAGAATCTAAACTCGTTCTAGCCTTGGAGATTTCTAGTCGACTTCACGACGGAAATCTTGAACTCAAACACCCAAAAACTCACCTTCAACCTGATCTCAAGTTTCTTCGTTGTTTCCCTCCCTAGACCAACCTCTATCCTCTCTGTGACCGAAGCAAGGTGGGAACGGCCATCCGTGGTTTAGGCTTGCCTTGTTCGACTTTGATCTCCGAGCACTACGAAAGTACCCAGAGACGGTACACTTGTTTTTGCAGGTAAAAACACCAAGGTTAGATTTTTCTGTTTATTGTCTTTTTTTATTATGTTTTATTTGTCTAGTCTAAGACACTGATGAGAAACCTTTCTCTAATTTTTAGTCAAGTTCTATTTGCTAAAGACCAAATATATTTTGATTATTCTTTTTGTCAGACTCAGGCTCTAAACAAAAGAGCAAGAGGCATGAATAGGCTCCCCTCAGAACTCACTACTAAGATCCTATCTTCCCTACCAACATCAGAAAGTGTTCTCGACTGCAAATCCGTGTGCAAGGAATGGCAGGCAGCGCTTGCGAAACAAAGATTGGGTCTCTTATGTGCAGCCTCCACTATGCCTCAACGTATGGAGGTATTTTTAATGCCTAAACAAATCAACCATGCACAAACCGGCAGCATTGGCCCAATAGATTTTCACGCAAATGTTACAACACACAAATATCTCTCCCCAATTCTTGTTGGCTCATGCAATGGGCTGGTATGCTTTGGATTACCACACAACAATATTCACGATCCAGTTTATATTATGAATCCATTAACTGGGTGAACACCTCCACCTCCCCAAACTTGTAGATCATTTTCCATGTTATTTGGATGTGAAGGCCGGCTTCGGGTACTGTGAGTCTACAGGTGAATATAAATTTGTGAGAACATATGACCAGGGGAAAATCCAAGTGTACACTCTTTGCGATGGTAGGGGTTGGAGAAACAAAGAAGACTTTCCGTACAAACTAGATGAGCCGTCTGGCATATTCACTAGTACACAAATGAGCATTTAAGACGGTTTTGTACAGTGTCCGTATGTATTCAGACACTTCCAAAAAAATGGCCGGAGCGTGTCGAGTAATGACATGTTTTATTGTCCCATATTGCTACTCTGGCTTTTGAGTGTCATTATAAGGATTAACGGACATGGCCTTCCCAACCACCCGTCGCACAGTGATGCAAAATTTTCCCAATTCTAGTGCCAATACGGGTCTTATTAGACACTAGTAATCATTCAAATCATCGCAAAGATCATCTAAACCACGCAATAATATTATTCTGAGTGTCCGTTGTATGCCTTTCAGACTCCAGAAGTATTTTGAACCGTCGTAAAGATCATTCAAAACACGCGAAAATATCATTCTGAGTGTCCGTTGTATACCTTTCAGACTCCTAGTACCATTTGAACCGTTGTAAAAACCGTTCCTGGACACGCAAAATATAATTACAAGTGTCTATTCTATACCCTTTCACACTCTTAGGATAATTTGAACCATCGTAAAAAAATCATATAAAAGACGCAAATATTAGTCCGAAGTGCCTATTCGATACCTTTCAGTCTCTTGGTATCCATTTGGACCGTCGTAAAAATCATATAAAAGACGCAACATATTAGTCCCAAGAGCCTGTTCTGTACCTTTCAGACTCCTGGCGTCATTAATACCGTGGCTGCATGTTGATAACAAACACGCGAATGCAATATCCGAAGCATTTTTCCACCGTACGATGTCAAGAAACTGTTCTCTGATGATGGAACATCAGCCGTCAGAAAAGATGCATTTTCCACCATCCACGTGGTATTATCTGAGCCGTTATTGTTTTGGAAATATTTCGGATTTGGAGCCATACACGTGTCGCTAGATCTGCGGGAGATGATAGAATTTTAGCTGTTTAGATTGATACCTCTGTAACCATTTACGTGGCTCGGTAAACGGTTTTTTTACCAGTTCCCGGGTCGGGTGATAAGAATGGTTATTTACCGTCACCAGCCGACCCAGACGGGTCATCCAGGGGAATATTCATGCAATTAAATTTAATCTGGAAATTCATATTATTAATAATTATTGTTTTTTTAACTCGGCTCTAGGAGTTTGCAAAAGAAAATATTACAGACCATGCATTTATCATCTAAAAACATTATTTCTTTAGTTTTTTTTTATGGAGACTCCAAATTTTGTTCATCAGTTGGTTGTGATAGCATCCTTGCGACGTTCTTCGTATTCTTTGGTTTGCCGTCTGGAGTTGAATATACCTTGCGAGCCCTAGCCCTATTAGGAAGCCCTTTCAAATTCAGTATAGTGTTATGTTGTGTTCTCGCCCTTAAGAGTTTATTACCTGCTGTTTGACTGTCTTCATGTTGATTAGCTTTTGGTTCCCCCACTGCTTGTGAGTCTTCCAGTAGTACCTCCGTCGAATACATGACAACACTGGCTAGTGGTTGCGTCCCAGAAACTCCATCATTCACTGATTTCTTCTCAGCCGTTACAACTTTGGCTGACGACTCTTCAGGCGGTTTAACATGGGATGATTGCTTCTCATTCTTCTGTACCAACATATGCAGCGTAACATTTAGGATTCTAAAATAACAAAAACTAATTTACGTAAAAATCATATTCCATTTATACTACCCAAGCAACTTACATCCATAGAGACATGCCTTATTGGACAAGCAATGGTCTTTCCAAGAGCATCCTCTAAATTTTCAATACTTCCGTTTCGCACAGGTAAAACGTAAGTAGGCATTAAAATTTCTTCAATGACGACATTGTGGCAAAGAACTTATTCATCGTTGGCACGTAATGTCTTTTTTCCCGATGTTCTAAATGCTCTACCTCTAGCAACGAGTTTTGGCCTAGAACCTGACTCTCCTGACCAGACCATGCAGTTTATACCCTGTAGAAATATACGCATATGAACATAAACAGTAATATACTCAAGTGACTGTATATATAAAAAAAAACTTACCCCTGAATTTTTCGTGGATTGAGATTCAGTCGTCTGAGAACCCGACTTTTAAAGTTGTACCATTGCTTTCTCCTTCTTTTTCGTTAACTCCATTCCCTGAGAAACCAACGGTTGATCATGTGCCTTTGTTGTCTCTTTGTGCTGCCCAGACTGAGACTCCTTTCTCCCAGAAACCAACTGTTGATCCCGTGGCTCTGGTTTGTCCTTGTGTTTCCTTGGTTGAGACTCCTTTATCCGAGAACCCGGCCGTTGTTCATGTACCTTCACTATCTCCTTGTGCTGCCCATATTAAGACTCCTTTCTCCCGGAACCCAACTGTTGATCCTGTGCCTCTGGTTTGTCCTTGTGTTTCCTTTGTTGAGACTCCGTTCTCTGAGAACCCCGGCCATTGTTCATGTGGCTTCACCATCTCCCAGTGCTGCCCAGATTGAGACTTCTTTCTCTTCTTGTTTTGCTCAGGTTGAGATTCCTTTCTCTTCTTGTTGTTCTCAGAGCTTGACTTAGTTGTCTACATCAATACAATAATACATAGTATGTAATATTCTTGCAAGATATATTCCCGAACCTAACTGGAATCCATTGGTCATGTGAAGACAGATTAAAAAAAAAAATCCACGACAAACAAGCCAAGCAACTAACATTAGTTCTGATGGCTATTTGAGATTTTGGCCAGTCGATGAAAGTGCCATCCGCTTCTCCCAGGTTATCACAACCCATATCGGGTATGGGTATTTTTGTGATGAAAGCCAAGCAAGCAATCTTCTGCTCGTTTCCCCCACCATCCTGAACAGTTTGCTCAGTTTCCTTTGTGATGAAAGCCACAGCTCTAGCAACAATTTTTGTATTTCCTTCAGAGTATAGGTTGCATGGCATACCCTGCAGGTATGCATGGCATATGAAGAACATAAGAGAAAACACCAAAACAATATAGATTTAAAGGATTGGAAAAGAAACATGTATTAATTGTTCCTAATAGCTCTTTTCCAGATTCCGCCGTAGATGGAGTAGAATTAAACCCTTGAGGCAATAGAGACGCTGAGGACTTAGCGAGATTTCCCTGCTTTGGTCCAGCAGATTCTGAGCTTCCTCTTTTTTTTTTTTTTTTTTTTTTTTTGTGTGTGTGTACGTTTCCCAGTCTCGTTGAAAGATTTCCCAGCTGCCATTGTCTTGTCAGGAAGTGGATTTGAAACCTCCCCAGTATTAGATCTACCGGGAGGATTGCTCTTTACAGAAATTCCTTCGGAAGAGTTCAGGACACATAGAGTCGTATCCTGAAGTGTCGAAGTTGAACATTGATAACGAACATTAGATATTGTGCGCCAATCTAATAAAAAAGTAAATCCAGTCTCATAAAAACACTGTCTAGTCAATGAAGATACTCTTACCTTTGTTCTAGAATCTTTCAGTAAATTAGACAAAGACTCGGGTAAGGAAATTCCTTGAGAAAGAAGCGTTGTTGCTGCCTCCTGCATCACTGTTTTCATCTCCACTACTTTTTGATCCTTCTCTTTCAGCTGCAACTTCAGTTGATCCTTCTCTTTCGAGGATTTCCTTGGTCGCTTGGAATGTAATACCCGGTATTTTTAGCCCAACAATAGGTGCCCAAATAGGCCCATAAAGTATAAAATATATAGAGGCCCAATATAACCCAATAGTTAGCCCTTAAAAGTAGTATAAAATTCTAGAAACTTCATTTGTAACATAAGTAATATAATTATTATTCATTATTATGAAATATAATTAATTAGTAATTAAAGATTGGATGGTGTTAATTTTATTTGGTGGAGAAAATGAAAGTAATCCGTTCAATATTCTTTTGTATGCATGCTTTGAGGGTTTTGGCAGAAAATAATTATGGTCTTAATTATATATTGTGTCATTAATTAATGGTTTAATTATAAATGTAATTGTATTCCTTGAATTCCTTGAATATATTAAATATATTAGTACATGTGAGATGTAGCATGAATGTAAAAGAGCCAAATGAAAAACAAGAACGTATAGAAAATGGAGGAGAAAAAGCTATGTTTATTTTCCTTTTGTAAGTTACATGCATGAGATGGATGAATAGGAAACTAATATTCTTAGTGGCAATAAAGGGAGAGAATTAAATATATTTAATTATGCATGTTATTAATGTATGTAAATATTTATCTATATTATAAGAGCGAATGGTGTTTTTGAGCTTGGACGGCATCCGTATTTCGGGGAGACAAAGAACGGTTGAGATTCGATCTCCACATTTGTCAAATCTCTAGATTTGCATTCAACTTACATACCCCTCCCTCACACTCCAGACGTTAAGCGTTACTCTATTCTTAACCCTCGCCATTAATGTTCTTTTTTATTCTCCCCCTTTTAATTCACATTTGTAACTGCATTTCTCTATCAATTTAATGCCCATATTAGGCGTTACAATTGGATGGCATTTAAGGCTCATTTGCTTAAACGCATATATCTCCTACTCCATTTGTAACTCAATTGGGTGTCGGCTTCTTCCGTCTCCATTCTCATTCGCAACTCCAAAGTTTCTTTTGATTATTTACGCAATGTCAATAGAGCGGTCTACTACAAATTTGGCGTGCCTGAATTTACCAATTAAGCGGTCTACTCCAAATTGGGAATAATTTACCCTAAACAAAACAATTACGGCTACCATTTGTTTTCAGAGATTCTTTCTTCAATTATCCCAGATGGCTACTATCTTTGTTCTCGGAGTTTTTTCCCGCAGATCTGTATAATTTGAAGGTATAGATATTTTGATCTTTGTAAATTAAGGAAATTTAGGGGTTATATGTTGAATCTATAATCCGAAAGACACAGTTTAATACTGATTGCCTCTGTGTGTTTGCTTTTAGTTGATTTATGATATGTTTGTGATATTGAATTCAGAATTCCTGTTGGGAAAACTTTTTCAATTGTTGAACGGAGTAGCAAAATTAAATGATTCAGATTGAACAGTTAGAATCGTTTCAAATCATCTATCTAAACTGTACAAGAAGACCACGAATCATACAAAATGCACTTTCCAAGCTGGTGAACATGCTCAGTTTGGTCTTTTGTTGGGCAGTTCTTAATTTTTTGTTATTTTCAAATCAACTTTTTTGTTCATAGAAAAGATGGATCAGAAAGAATCTGAAGCGAAAACCCAAAATCAAAACGTTCTTTTCTCTCTCAAAATCACAGTATTATTTCCCATTAATTTCGAGTTTCGATCTGCTACATTTTTGTGCCTCATTTGTTTTGGTAAGAGTTGGATTTAAAAAGAAGAAGTTTATTAGGTAATGTATCTCTTAATCTTTAATAGGTAATGGCCAACATAATGATTAGTTTCATCTTTAAGAGATTTTTCAGAAGTAGAATGTGAATAAGGTGATGCTGGAATTGATGCCATTATGAAAGATACTTCAGTTCATGGTGTTGTAGTTGTTTTTCTGGGCAAACTCAGGCACGCCCAAATTTTAAGATTGATACAGCCTTTTCTATCTTCATCTTTTTGGTTGCCATATAACAATTAGTCATTAGAATATCTGGGACAATGTTTAGTTTGATATTTGTTAACGATACATGACATAATCTGCGCTTTCCAAACACAATACAACCGAGTAGACTGTATTTGAGGAGTGTGAACAGTACAAGGAACCATCGGTTGTTGATAAAGTTCTTTGAGATAATCATGAGGCATCACTTTGATCACCGTTATAATGACTAATTCTTTTTTTTTAATAATCTTTGTAATAAACAAGAATCAAAACAATTTTGACGGCAAAGAAAATATTGAATTTAAATGTATGTATAATAATCTTTGGATTTCCTAGATAGTTATACTGTGTTCAATGTCTTTCCATGTTTACGTGAAGTATTGTCAATCAAAAATTAACACATTTTGTATTGTCAAACAAAAATGAGCACATTTCGCCGCCTTATGGATGTGTGAAGAACATTGTCCTATCATGATTTTGCTTAGATAATCATGTAAGTATTTGTGGTATGTGTTATTAAAGGCCACACAGTTTTAACTGCTGGTAAAAGATCTTATGGCAGGGTTTCTTTGTTTTGATTGCGCTGTTCTATGGGTGTGTTTGTATGTTTTGCATGATTGTCTTTTGTTGTTTGTCTGTCAGTCTTCATCTTATTTCTTAGATATTTGTAACTTATGTTTAAGCTTTCTCTGTGATTGTTAACGCAGATTGGATAGACATGTCCAATACACATAAGAGTTGAAATCCAGGAACATGAGAGGCTCAGGAAATCAACAAGCTCTTACGATAGAGGTGTTCGAGGAGTCATTCTTGGCTAGCAGAGACTATCGATCATTTGTTTTCTCAGTGTTCCCAGGTATCGTCGTTATGGCCTAACCTTGCTGCTGAGTAGGGTTTTCTAATGTCGTCTGCATACCTTGACCGTCATTGACTTAATAACAATCATCCATCACCTTCCTTTTATTATATGGCAAATTTGGCTCTCTAGGAACCAACCGCTGTTTGATAACCAGCCCCTTTTTTGTAAGAAAGTTATTCACTTGGCTAACAGTAAAACGTCGGAGTTTATTGCTGCATAATCTCCACGAGATCTTGCTCTTCATGTTATCCAGTATTATGGCTGAAATTACCCATCTCCAGGCTACCACAAGCTCAATACTGATGGTACAGCGTCGTTTAATGCAGGTACAAAAGGAATTATCTGGTCAGATAATGGAGCTTCTGTTGCAGCCTTTGCCAAGAACAATTGCTAGCAGCGCATGGCCAAATTACAGGCTATTAAGGTAGGTCTGCGACTCACTCTCTCCTTAGGCATTCAAAATTAGAAGTTGTTAGTGACTCAATGTATAAGTTACTACTGTTAATCAGTAGTGTGTAGTTTCTTTTCTACACATTAATTTTACCAAAATAAATAGAAAAAAAGAAAGGGATTCATAAATTTACACTAGCAGATTAGTAGTAGTATCAATGTGTGAAGTTTAGATTCCTTTAGATAATAATGTAGTCAGAAGAGGCTGCAACATCGAGGAAACACAATGTTGTCTTTGCAACAAGATAGCAGAAGACATAAACCATGTGTTGTTGCATTGTATTTTTTCCTTGGAGGTGTAAAATTATTTTGTCTCAAGAATAAACACTACCTGGGTTCACAGGAAGAATAATTCTAAACCTGGACAATCTATAAGGGGAACAAAATCAGACACAACATGAGAGATATAAGATATTAACAAGCTCTTATGATAGAGGTGTTCAACGATTCATTCTTGGTAAGGCGTCGATTGTTTCAGTAGTTTGGAGCTAGATCTTCTTCAACTAATTTCAGGGAGAAGAAAGGAGAAATCTAACATTTTCTTGGGCCTCTTATTTGCTATCTATTTTCAACTTAGGTTAAAGTGTTATTATGTGTTCGATCCTACAAGCTTAGCTAATTATAGTCACAATCAGTACACCATTTCACTTGGTATAGCTTTGTTCTGCAGTAGTCGCCCTAATCCTATTATACTTCATTTGATAAAAATTACACGAGGTTTCCATATTTGGTCTCAGTTTCTACGATCTAGGGTTTAAAATTTACTTATAAATTCTTCTGTTTTTTTTTTTTTTTGTTTAAGTAAATAGCAACATGAGTTTTTCATGTCTGAAGTTAAGCATCCCCCTGTATCTGCAAAACAAATTTAAAGAGTTCAAGATACTATGTAGATATTTGAGGGTAATTACTTGCTCTCTCTCTTTCTTTCTTTTTTTCCCAGTCTTATTATGCTAATTTCTATTACCCGATAATGTGATAACTTATTTAGGTATTTCGTTCATCAGTTGTTTCCTTGGTAGCTTCATGTTTAATAGAAAATTATATGTGAAGGATTTTTGAATAATAGTGCAGCTGTCATTCTATCCCTACGGTAAGAGTGGTTACGAATTATTACAATTATGTAGTCATATGCAGTGGATTGGAAGTATTCAGAAATAACATCTTTGAAGTGAAAAGTCAACAAAATTACAGTGCCTTCAAAAGAAACCTAGGCAGACATATTACTGACTTCTATGTGGAGCATTGTATCGCAGAATTTCAGGTGAAAATCTTATAATAACCCGACCTTTTATGTCCACATAGATCTAAATTACCGCCTTACAACCCGTAGGTGCACTACAGATATTAGATGGGAGATTTTCATTCGTGCAGTGACCCTTCGGTGATTTCTTATTGTAGCTGTAACTGAACTTAATAATTTTAGATTAGTTCGTTGTTGTACTTTTTCTTACACAAACATGATACTTCGGGTTGGCTCTTTATTTATATTTGTTGTGTGTATACATCATACTCTCCCTGTGTCACGCAAATTATGATTGCTAAATAGCTTGCCCGTAGAATTGTACATGCTGATCATGCTTCATTTAGTTATTTGATCACCATTT
>JAJJMA010182643.1:0-26885 GCA_023529015.1 Papaver nudicaule
TCATAGATTTATACCATCGTTTCATATTCGAAGAGCATGAAAATATTAAGGAAATATACCAACTTCTAATTAAAGAAATTTGGAACAAGCATGTTTTTGCTTGCACATCACATCTTTGTAAAGTTCATCCTCGATAATATGAAGGTTGGGTCCAAATGGATTCACCTCTCCAAAGTGTTGACTCAGCTCATCACTGTAATAGCTTAAGCTTCCTTTAATATGGATACATAAAGTACAGTCCTTTTTAAGATGATCTTTCCTTCCACAGTTAAAACAGTGTTTCTGGGAAAAGGAAGCTTTCTTTTTACAAATTCCAGTAGAGTACCACAAGAACTTCCAGTTGGTTTTGTATAATCTCCATATGGTGATTGAGTAGATCATGTCTATTCTGAAAAGAGAGGGTACCGAGTACACCACCAATTATCTTCATTTGCGGAACAAAGAATATAGATTTTTGCTTGCAGTAAATAACTAAACAGTACAAAAATCAAAATCAGCCACAAAAGATTTTTGTTAACGAGGAAACTACAAACTCATAGAAAAACCCCGGGACCCAGTCCAGTTTGAACACACTTAAGAATTAAGCCGCCAACACACCTACTCTCAGACTTCGGACTAGCTTGTGCAGACAATATGATCCTAATACGACTATTAGTCACAAAGATTTCCCCTCAGTATTCCTACGCCTCCAACCACAGTAAGGTGGTCACGCACATGTACTCCCCTAAACAAACAGACGTCATTTACTGTCTTGCCTATGAGATGCTCCACAGCCCGTCGTGAAGACTATCGCTACCCGACCTCCAACCAGACGACTACAACCTTATGGACAATAACCAAATAGCGACAGGTCAAATCGCTAGATGATATCCTTGGAAAATTACAGATATTTCACCGAAGTCGTTTTACACCAAGAGCGAGGATATTTAAGTTTACTTGGTAATAAACCCCTAGAGATATCGATCAAGGCTTCACGACCAAAATTCTCGAAAGACCAACCTTGTCGCCCCAGTTGGAATCAAGCAATAAATGGATGCAGTACAATATGTATGACCGTGAAGAACAATGTACCTGCAAAACAAATCCAATAAAAACGATCTTGATTACACTCAATATCTATAGGTTAGGCACACAAACCGAAAGCGGCTTGCTAGAAAATCCAGGTTAATAAATAAGAGTATATTGTAATCACAACGATCTTGAGTGTCCTTATAGCAGAAGAGAAGGACCATAAAATAAACAAGATCGCAAGGTTTGATAGACGTGATAGAACAGAACACAAGTACAATACAAAGAAGACTAGTAAGCATAAACTAGTTTCCCGTAAGAGGTACTTCTAGGCTTCTCGATCCCCAAGAGAAGACCTGCACTAATCCAGACCGGAAGCAAAAGCTTAAAAGTAACTAAAAGGAAAAGTGAATAAACACAAGCTTACAATTCCTAAGAAGAGCTTGGTAGAAGGTCAAAGCTTTCAGGAGAGAACCACTCCTATTTATATTGACTAAGGCTTTAACTTTGAAACGAGGATAAGTTAATTTCGGAAATTCATTAAAGCACATTTCCACATATAGTTCTGAAATACCTCACATAGACTCATAGCATTTAATGAGATCTATCACTTTAGCATTTTACATTAATGAAAAATATATTTCAATAAATGAAAAATATATTTCAATAAATGTTTGGCTAAAAGCATTCAAAACAAATAATACTCAAAAGGTAGATTTGGATATTTCATTGATTCGAAATATAGTGCTTACCAAATATGCTCCTTGGGAAAGAGCTCATTTCGAAAACGTGTCATATTGTTTTGAAAATCTCCTTAAGTTATTATTAAGTTCCAAATGTCGTCATTAACTTTGATAATTTCGACATCACTTCCTAGGCTTTGCTGGACGGGCCAGAACGACCCTGGGTAGAAGTGGGATCTGGTCCAACGTGGCTCAACGTTCCTCATAAATGTATCATTACAGACGTGGACAAGCCTTGTGTGTTAAGCTTAAGTGAGCACGTAGGTTCAATGGACATTCTGAATCATATAAAAATATATACCAATAAAAGTACAATGTATGATTCTTCGAGTTATAACAAAATGTTGAATCTCCTGAATTCTCGATTCCAATATAGATGATCATGTTAATGATATCCAAGAATTCAAATCAAAACATCAAAAGAGAAACCAATTGAATATTTGATCAAGTAGTATATCCATACGAAGATCTAATTACATACAGTATTGATCAGAAATCATGTGTCTACTAACTAGAGCGACGAACCATATTTTTGACGATGACTCAAACCAACTTAGTTGTACATTGAAGATGAACAAGTTTAACTTCAAACTGAGAATATCAAGCTCATTAATTCGTTGAAGCACAAATCATGGTAGAGTTTGAACTTCGAAAATACGCATTCAGATATTTTAGGTTTCGAAATCTACATTATGTTTGGGAGAAACCAAATTAAGGTTTCGGGTCCTAAAGTTCATATATGACTGAAACCGAATTAGGTTCCTAAATCAATATTCCATATAGCGAAACCAAAGTATGGTTTCAAACTTTAGATTTTGTTTTAACAAAACCTTGGTTAAGGTTTCGAAACAAGAAACACATATTAATCTCGTCACATGCTTGGTGTCGAACTTGAGAGTCCATGTGGTCAAGAGACGTTTCAGCATTACGCCTTTTTGTCCTTGACTCATGCACATGTTTATTTTTCGGGTTCACATAAACCTTTAGGAAACCCCAGGGTCTTTTCGACCTTTTAGAACTCACATGGTCAAGACATATTGGTCTCGATTCTCAAGTCATTGTTAGCCAGCAAACATTGTTTTGAACTCTAGTTCTCTCATTGGTCACAATTAAGTTTTTGGATCGAATAGCTTATTGATACAAAAACCAGATTATGCTTTCGAGATCAAAGTCAGTTTTACCAAAACCTACATTGAGATTTCGAACTCTGAAAGTCCATAAGATGAGATTACAGGAATATGGTTTCGAAAGCTAAAAGTGTGATATGGCATTCTAGATGTTCATATGTAGAGAATCAAATAAATGATTCAGAACTTCAGTAACTCAAAGCCAAACCATGATATAGTATTCGAACTTTGAACAACACTATATCGAGTCTACACAACATAAGTGTAAGTCACGATCTTGATTACATTTAGCACATACAAGTACGTACCAATCAATCTGACAGAGTCAGACTAGGTAAGTCGAGACACAATACTGTGATGGATTAAATCTCATAATACTACCGAGACAACATCACAACTGCTATTATCCAACTCGCGGGTTTTAGAGAAAACCTTATATTACTTAGAGACAGAGAAGAAAAGAAAGCTCCAAGCAATATAGAACGCCATAACTACTAAAACAATATTGCAAGCGAGAAAGTGGAGTTATATCTTAAGACACACTGATCACAAGTGATCAAGTCATAACGTAAAGCTAAAGCATTAAGTTATGTTT
Source organism: Papaver nudicaule (assembly GCA_023529015.1). Taxonomy (NCBI): domain Eukaryota; kingdom Viridiplantae; phylum Streptophyta; class Magnoliopsida; order Ranunculales; family Papaveraceae; genus Papaver; species Papaver nudicaule. Next base: position 3,474 of record JAJJMA010182643.1, read on the forward strand.
TTTCTTGTGTGGCACAAGTGTAAAAGATAATGGGATCGCTTTATTTAGATTCACCAACCTCTTGAATGTGAAGCCGGATAGTCTTCGCTTGATCTTCAATCTCTTTCAGCTCTTCAAATAGTGATTCTAAATCCTACCAAAATCTTCCACAACCTAAAGCTAACTTAATGAAGTCTTTACCTAATGTGTGTTGCAAGAGGTTGAGTTTTGATCAGTATATTTGACAACTAAGCTTGACATACCAACACTTAGTGAGGTAGACCAAGCCATGCTCTAACATATTCTATTCCAATTTAAAATGAAGATGAAAGAACCTTCGGTAGTGTCGTCATGAATGACTGACCAAGAAATTAAAATTATGAATTCAGTCAAAGAAGTTCTGGTATGTTGAATAGGTTTTCACGAACAGTTTTTCTAAAAGATATTTCATGTTTTTAGACAGAATCAAACACATACAGTTACGTCTTTCAGGTGTTTGCCTGCTCTGGTACCAATTGAAAAGGTGGGGATACCGAGAAATACCACAAATTTTTGAATTCGTGAACCTAGTTGATTAGGTTACTTGAACGATCTCACAAATAAATATTCAGGTAACAACATAATACAGTTCTTTGTTCAAGTACCGAATCCTAACAAAAACAAGTTCTTGTAGATATCAATAGAGATGGATTCACTCAAAGGTTAGAATCAACAATACTTGCGATACTTTAATTATATACATCAAAGACAATATAATGTGGAAAGTAAAAGTAAAGCAAGACACCAAAAGTTTTGTTAACGAGGAAACCGCAACCAGCAGAAAACCCCGGGACCTAGTCCAGATTTGAACACATGTAGTATTAAGCAAATACATACGCTACCCTACTCTAAGACTTCGGACTGAAATGTATCGAGACTGAATTAACCCTCCAAGCAACTCAGCTACTGTTGTGCTCCTGCGTCTCTTGACTCCCGCAGAATCCTAAGCACTTGATTCCCCTAGCTGACGTCCTGTACATACCTAAGAGTTGCTCCACTTCCCTTCGTGAAGACTAACACTACCCTGCCTCTAACAGGACGCCTGGTTGTACTCCATTTGTCTTTCAACAAATAATATGATAGGTGATTTCCTTTAAACTTAAGTCTAGGTTAATGGAAATCGATGTACCGAATATGGCTTATTGATCTAGCCTAAACAGTTTTACCTCGTAACGCATGATGAACTTAGTATTAAATCTAGTTCGTGAATTGCGTTTTGGAGCTTCTAGGACTTAAAACACCGAGTGCAGACTTACGAAACTTCTATCAAATCTTTGGTCTTTTTTGATTGAATTGACCGCAACAAAGCTATCGACATAAGATGCAGGATCATGAATATTAATTCCGACATGTGCTTCAAGATCCTCAAGTGAAGTCTTTCAATTAGTCGTAGACCAAGAAAAATGACTTCGAGATGACAACCAACCTTTATGAAAGGATACACAGATGTGTAGAGGATTAGTTTGTATCTTGCAGAAGGTCATCTATTTATATTGGTTGTCAAGGGAGGATTTGCTTTAAAGATAAGCACCCTTGAGTAAGGCTCAAGCAAGTTTCCGAACTTAGAAAAGTCCATAGGCTTGCATTGAGTTCCAACTCAATCTTCTTCTAACCCGTTGGTTAAAACCTAGAGGCCGTGAGAAGACTCGCCTTAATCAAATCAAAGGATAACACTGGTTAAGCAAGTAGGCTATGCTATGGAGTCCATGTAAGTATACACGAACGTAAAGACCATTGTGGACAAGAGATTCATGGGCCTTAATGTGAACGAGTTCGAGAATCATTCACAAAAGGCAAAAACCTCAAGATATAAGTTTTTATCCATGGCTTATATGAACACGCTCATGTGCAGTTTCTCAGAGTTCATGAGTTTCTGAACTCGTATATGAACGCGTTCATGAAAAACTGTTGAGTACATGAATTTTCCTTCTAGCATATGAATGTGTTCCTGGACGCGTACGTTGTTCAGGTGTAATTCAAGAACTAGTTATATTCCCACATTTTTCTTAATCACTGATCACTTAATGATCTAAATGCTAAGAGAACTGGTCTTTGATCCTACGAGATCACTATAAACCGTATCATAGACTATTTTAATTGATATAATGGTAAATACGAAATCAAACGGAAAACCTTTCTATCCTTTCGATGAAGGCGATAAATTTATCAAGTGTGGAAGCTCCGCTCATCATCTTCAATGTTCTTCGTCTCGAAAACCTAACCTATCCTAGTCGAACTGATATTATAGACATAATCGAGGATTGAGTTTTCTTCAACTAAACTTGACAACTGACTTGAGATAACAACGCAAGTGGGTTCAACCGAGCTATGCTCTAACACTCTTCGGTAAACCTAAGAGGCGCCGGTAGTGGGCTATATTGTGGACTACCCATACTCTAAAATATCGAAGAAGAGAGTGTAACTAGAAGGAGTGGGTGATTTGTTGTGTTGTGAGTGGGTTGTAATTGAGTTTGATAAATATATAAATAAAGGAAGAAAATAATACTATCATATCGACTAGCCATTGGCGGCTCGGTATAGTTCAAATTAAAATAAAACCGTTGAACATAACGACTCTAGTTTGACCTATACAACCACACAACAATCTTCGTATTTACACACATAAATCATACACTATGTTTCATTGCATCTCATATTTACTCTCACTTCACAAAATTTCATATTTACTCTCACTTCGTTATATATGTGTGTGTGTGTGTGTACAAAATCTGCTTAAGGACTTTGTACTACACAACCATTAGGAGAATCATCGAAACCATGAGTTCATGGGTATCTCTAGAGCGAGAACACCACACGAGAGGACTAATCGAGCCGTGTAAATGAAAACTAAAGTAAAGCTTGAAGATCCATTGATTGAAATGCATAATGTTCATTCATACAGTAGAAGTAAATGCACAACATATAAGATAAGCGACTAACCTAGGCTGGTTCTCCAATGATAACCCTAATCCTAACAAAGAATCCAACCCTTACAAATGAGCCCAAGCTCGCCTTATATAGACTTTTAGCCGAGTAGTGGATTACAGCTAATAAGACAACACACTCAGTCGTGGGGTGTCAGATCCTGTAGAGTAGGTCGGTGATGCTTCCGAGAGACTTCCGAGGGTAGAGCTTTCTCACTTCGCTCCTTCCGAGATAACCTTCCTGGGCTCGTCCTAACTGTCTTCCTCTTAGCGTACTTCTCGATTCCGTGATAGGGACTGCTCATTATTATACGAGGGGCCCAAGCTTCTTTAGGTCGTACCTCTTTGTTTCATCATTCGTCCTAGTTCCTGAAATAACGAAAAATGTCTCGGCAGATTTATGCACCCATAGTTTGCCTTTTTCCTTATTCGAAGACTTGTAGGGTGTCCGAGGAGGAAACCTTATAGTGTTCTGCTTTCCAACACGTGTCTGGTCTTTTCCTTTCTCGACTGACACACGTCGCTCTTTTGAATGATTTCGAAACCATCACCCCCTTTTTGACCTTTTGACCTGCTGCGCCGGTTCGAGATCCTTCTCTATTTAAACTCCCTTTCCCCCTCCTTGATAAGTTCTACTTTCCTTCTTCGATCCCTCTTCCTCAGGCGTGTCCTTACTTCATTCTATTTCTTCCAGCTTCTTCTCTGAGTTCTTGCTTCTTTCAGGGAACTATGGTAAATGTTGATCTCCCTTTTTTTATCTGTTTTTCAAACTCTTTATGTGTGTATTAATTTCCTTTGCTTCCGTATTTCAGGCCCCAAAAAAGAGCAGTGTTTCCGGTGAACCGTCGGTGGTTGCTATTAAAGCGAAAATTCTTCCCCGAAAAATGATTGATCCTACACTTCCCTGGGAAGAGAGGGCGAGGCGTTTGGGTTTTAATTTCGAGCTCTTCTCTTGTACTGAATTCTCCAAGGGTGTTACCTTGTCCCCTGAACTTGTTGCAGAATATGAGTGTAGTAATAATAAGATCATTGTTACCGGAGAGCAGCTCGGATCCGGTCTCCCCATTCCCCTGTACAACCCTGCGAATCCTTTGTTTTATGAGATATATTCTCGCATTGCTCCTCCCCGAGAGGTGATGCAATTAACCTGCAACTCTATTCGCCTAATTAGCGAGTGGGTGGCTCGCTCGGAGGGTCGATCGCATTATTATGATGCCTTTCCCGAGGATTTGAAGCCTTCTTCCTACTGGACTACTGATAACTTCTTTAAGCATTATAAAACTAATTTTGGTTTTCTCAAGGAGACTGCCCCTTGGGGTGTGAGATTTTGCAAGGTCCAACGGGCCCCTCACGTTCTTGATAATATTGATCCTTCGAGATCGAAGAGGAATTTATTGCTGAGATACTCCAGCAACGACGTTTGGTATACCAAACCTATACTCGTAGAGGGCCCCATCCTTTTCGGTTATTCTGATGTTGAGAATCGGGTCGAGCGTACCAAATTTGAAGACAAGCATTTTTTTCCTCCTGTTAAGTGTTATTCCATGTACTTTTCCGAGGAGGAGTGCAAGGATTCCTAGATTAAGATTGCCGCCTACTTAGCGAAGGTAAGTTATTTCTGCCTTAGCTTATTTGTTTCCTTTAAGTCAATTTCTTATATCCCCTTATTTCCGAGATTAAGCTTGAGCAGAGGAACAAATCGCAAGAGCATGATCAAGACGAAGACTTGGATCAAGAACAAGACCCGAAACAAAACTCAGAACAAAACCAAGAGCAAGGTGATGGAAAGAAGAAAAGGAAAAAGAAGCCAAATCTAGTTGTTGCTGCAAAGGAGTCGAGTAATATAGTAACAAACACTATGATATGTTTGATTTTTTTGAGTATTAATACTTGCCTCTGTTTGTTTCCTGATGAGTTGGCTACTGTGCAGCCAGTGAAAGAGATTGTTGGTGGTAAAAAGATGAAGTACTCTTTTGCTAATCCTGAACGGAAGAGTGCTGCTTTAGTGGGTTCTAAGGTTTATCGGACAAGGGTCGCCGCCAAATTTCCCGAGGCTTCCCGAATACAAAGTTCGTTCCCTGTTGTCATTGTCGGCTTCGCGGACGAGGCTTTTGAGGATGACGAGGATGTTTCCTTATTTTGACGCAATTCTCGGAACAAGGATAAGGGAAGATCTCCTCCTGAGGGTACCTCTGAGGTAGATGCTGCCACTGAACCCGAGCCATCCCAAGGGGGGGAAGCTTTCTCCCAAGAAGGTTAGTGTTTCTGTTGCCTTGCACAGACGCGCTGATTTTGGGTCCGAGTCCATGTCGGACGTGGATGCGAACACGACACGCATACGACGCGGCCAACTCAGTCAACTCGGTCAACTCTCTACTTTAAAGTGATAATTTAGTATGTTCTCCCTTGAGATTCGAACTCTCAAGGTCATAATCCAACCTAAGAATCTTAACCATTGAGCCATTCACGCTTTTGTGTGTAGGTTGTATATTTTCAACGTTTTATACTATTTCTCCTAGCATTAATTTCATATATTAATATAGTTAAATTATATATTTACTAAGTATATAAATGTGTCCTCGTCCTACAATTTTGAGACCTCGCTCGTGTCCGCGTCGTGTTCGCGTCTCGGCGTTCGAGTGCGTGCAACCCAGACTGCCTCTGCTACTGTTGTTGTTGAATATGAGTTGGATCTTCCCTTCTCTGGCTTGGAATTGAATGTTTATGGGACCAATCAGGATAGAGTTAATGCCTCAGCGCTACGTCAATTGACGGCCTCTCCTGTTGTGCCTTTAAAATTTTCTTCACGAAAGTATTCCGAGAAGGAGCTCGAGGAGTTTATGGAGATCTGCTCTCGGGCTAGCCCGTTTGCACGGGATATTTCTGATCACTTGAAATCTTATTCCCTGAATTCTTCTAAGGGTCAATTGGAAGCGAGCCTTGCCAACTTCAAGTCCCGAGCTTTTGCTGGAGAGTTTGATCTTGCCAATTTCGATGTCGATATTCCTAAGCACCAGGCTGTCTTGGAGGGGGTAAGTACTGCCGTTTTGATTTTACTTACTTATTTTGTCCTCACTTGTTTGCTAATTTGTTTTGCTTCTGCGTTGTAGTGTTTTCGCCATGGCGTCTCTCTGCTGAACTTGGCTGATTATCGAGGGAAAGAAATTGTTCGTCTTGATAAGGAGATAGAGAGTGTCTGAGGTGACAGTGCTGACCTTGCTTCTGAACTTGCCAAGTACCGTGGTACCGAGATTGAGTTTAAAAAACAGCTTGTTAATGCTACCAGCGAGCGTGATGCTCGTGCCAAGGAGCTGAAAGCACAGACGGAAACAGTGTCGAGACTTGAGAATAAACTGAAGAAGGTGAAAGAGGATGTTGAACTATTGAATAGGAACCACCGAGTTGCCATGGAATCTAAGGAAAAAGAGATTGGTTTTATCAAGGATCAAGTTGTTTCCTTAAAGCTTCATATAGAAGGAGAGTCTGAAAGGATGGCCTTATTCAGCCGGTCGCATGCTCGCGAACTTTTTAGAGATTTCGCCATGAAGCCTCCGAACTACCCTGATGGCACAGAAGATCCCGAGGCTAAGCTAGAGACTGACGACGTTTTGATGACACCCTCTCGAGTCCAGCTGGTGGTGGCATACATGATCCAAAAAAGAGCCAATGGGAAAATATTTTCTGAGTTGGCAGTAGAAGAAACTGAGGAGAGTGATGATGATAACGAAGATATGGGTAGTGAATACGAGGGTAGTGAATACGAGGGTAGTGAAGATGGTGGAAATGATATTGGTGACTGTGGTGTTGATAAGAAAGGTGGGGAGGTAAGAGTTGAGGGTGAAATGCCTGGTGGTGGTATAAGTGGGGGCAAGATGTCAGTAGATACCGAGAAAACTTCAACAGTGGAAGGGGATCGCCTTGAGGGGCCGAGAGAGGATACTGAAAAGGGTTCTATTTAGGTTGGCGGAGACGAGGAGAGCTCGAAGCCAGAATCCCGAAATGCTACTGGGGATGCCGAGAATATTTCTTCTACCGAAGACTCCCAGGCTAATGTGATTGTTCAAGAAGTTGTATAGAGGATGTGACATGCACTCGCTTTTCTCTTTTTGGGTAGTGCTCGCTTTGTTGTATTCTTTTTGGAAAGTACCCATGCAATGTATCCCTTTGCCAGCTTTTTCAGTGGGAAACTTGTTTATCCTGTTTTTCTTTGTTCTGTTTGTTACATACCTAAGGTTACTTAGAATGCGACTCCGGGGCTTACTTCGATGTGGGAGGCAGTAAACCAAGCTAGTGGGGGTTGCGGATCACCCTTCCCAAAGGCTATAAGCTACCTGCCTATCTCGAGCAGAGATTAAGGCTATCGAGACCGCAGTTATCCAGTTTGTCTCGGTACATAAGGTGTGTTACGAATATAACTTAGTATCTTCCGAAGGAACGTGATAGTGTTCCAAGGACCTATTTGACCCTAGTACCGCAGTTGTGATTATGAGTCTCGATAATAAGGTAACTCAATGGGGGAGTGCCGTTCAAAGCTGGAGCTTAGACATGGTACTGCTCTCTTATCGCGGCCTAGAATCCAATTCTTCCTTTTCTCGCCTGCCCCTCCTCATGGCAGTATTTTAATAATTCTTGGAGGAGGTCCCTCGGCTGCGTAACTTGCCCAACATTCCCGTGAATGAAGGCTCATTAGCTGCCTCGGGGTTCCATCCGCCTTAAAGGGAGATATTAATCCCATTTATTGTCCCCGCGACGCCTCAATTAGGAGGTCCCAGTGGTCGCAATGGTAGTGGGTCCATATGAATCTTAGCTTATGCATCCATGATTCAATGCACCCACCGCTATCGGGGTATCTTGTGGGTTGAGGATTGTGTCGTGTAAACCATGGGGCCATGACGGCTTACACGTTCATCAGCTCGTTGCCTACCATTCGTAGGCCATGCCTATCATTCGAGGAATTTTATGCCCACCCTTCGAGGACTTATGTGTGCCTACCAGTTGGGGTCTTATAGAATTTGCTAAAAAAAAACTTGAGGATAAAGCAAAATGCGATGATTATTTTATTTGTGACGATAGATAGCAAAGTACATGATTTTTGAGCTCTGAACGTTGTCTGGTTCCTACTTATTACATCCTTTTACGAGTTCTACAACGAACACGGCCGAAAACAGTGGTGCGGTGTTCGTCTAGAACCTCGATTAGTTCCAAGTCGATCACTGGGTGTTCCATTGGCGGGGTGGGTATGTCGTTAATTGCTGGGTTGCTGATTGGTGAAGCGGGGACAAAGGTTGCAGCAACTTACCCGGCCTCGTTAAACTCTTCCTTTACTTCAGCCTTTATGGGTGGTTCTTCATTGGAGACTCGCGCTTCTTCCATCATTTCCAGGATTTCTTCACTGTGCCGGCGTAAAAATGCCATTGTTTCAATCAAGCGGGGATCATACGGTAGATCAACATATTCTCTCATTCTTCTTTCCATCTCTCTTTTATCCCCTTATAATAGAGGACTAAAGAGCCGAATAATTTTTTCTGGATTTCCTTCCCTTTGAGAAGATCCACCACCATCTTCCATTCCTTTCATTTCCATGAGTTCTCGAATCCTCTGTCTCCTGCTTCGTTCATCATAGTTCATCGTGGCCTTATCTTTATCCTCAATTTCTCTGAATTTTCTTTATTTCCTCTGTAAATAATAAGGAATGATCAACGGAAAATTACAATCACTGCTTTTTATAGGAGGCTCCCCACGCTTCTCCAACTACCTTCTGTTATGATTCAAGCGTTACTTTTTAGGAAGTGAAACGACCAGATAAGGTTTTCCTTGATTTTCGCGTTTTCCACGTGTTCTCCCTAGCTTAGGTGATCCCTTGTTGCTTTATGACTGTAAAATTCTGCTTTCGCTGCTTGAATAAACACGCCGAGGAGTTATGGCTAAATGGTGATATGCCCATCTTGGATCAATTCTCGTTACCTCGCTCATTCTCGGGCGGACTTGTTGCAGTTCCCCTCGCTGTATCTCTTTTTATGAGTGTTTCTATTTTACCGGCTTAGATCTTTTGGGTTTCTGAGGTTAACTTCTTCTCTTAGCTCTATAAAGTTTGGAGTGTCCTAGCTCGGGTCCTCTGGAGCTTCGTTCGCGATTGCCTCGCTGTCTTCTCGGATGACCTGATTGATTTCCTTCTCGGCTTCTTTTCTGTTTTCTTTCCTTGGCTTCTCGCATACCATCTCTGATCCTTCTCGTGATAGAGCTTCGATTATGTTGTGTCCCCGATGATTTCCTCTATGCCCGAAGGAGTTGGAAACTTGAGCCTTTGGTGCAGTGTTGATGCCACTCCCAAGAGTTTGTGCAACCATGGTCGCCCTAGGATAGCGTTGTATGGTGACTCAATATTCAATACGCAAAATGTTGCATATAACATCATCGATCCCACTTGCACTGGTAATGATACTTCTCCCTTTGGTCTGAATGCTCTACCGTTGAATCCATATACTGTATAATCTGATGTTACCATTGGTGTGTTGCTAAAAGAATTTCCTATAAGCCATTCCGAAGAGGACGTCCACGGAACTTCCTGGATCGATTAGTATCTTCGGCATCAGTTCTTTTCTGGATAATTGTAGTGATTACTAGTGGTTGGTTGGTTGACCCATCCTCGGGAACTTCCTCAGGTGAGAAGAATACGTGCTCCAATTGCCAAGGTTCGAATTTCCTAGCCTCTTCTACCAGCATTATCTCCTTTCCCTCGGCATCTCTTTTGTGTATCCCCCCCAGTAGTGTTCCTTCGCAAGCTAACGCTTCTTCTCGTATGAATCATCGAATTGCAGCAGGCTGGTTGTGGTGTCCTTCGCCTTTGTGGTTCCATTGTGCTATCCATCCTCGAAGCCGCGTGTTGGTGACAACGACCCTACATCACATAGCCGACAAGTGAGGTCCATGGTTGTCCTTTGAGCACTAAAAGGTCTGACGCATATTTCAGCGGTTGCAACTAATCCTGACATGTGAGGTTTTTCTGTTAGGTTTGTCCATTAGTCCTCCTAAAATTTACCGATCATCTTTCTGGATGACCCTAGTTTTTATAGATTTGCCACACCAAAAGCGATAGTTGTTGCAAATTAATATTCTCAATCTCTCTAGACTAGACACTATGTTATTCAAGAATGGTGAAAATATCCTCTTATCCTAACAGCTGTAAAAGTAACCATATGTAGTATTTTAAGTGATATTAATAAAAAAGTATAAAGTTTTATGGATCTTGATTGGATTTTTATGCCTCAAAGCCTAGATTCCTTGGGGAATATTTTTCCATCATTGCGATATTTTGCTCGAAATTCTTAAGCATTGTAAAGCTCAAAATCTTTAGATACTCAAGTGTTGGAGCTTGGAATTTTAAGACACAAAAGAAGAATTTGAAAACCCCAAAAGAAAAAAATTTGGAAATTTTGAAAACCATCAAAGTCACAGGCAAACCTAAGTTGTTTTAATCAGTCTCTGTTTCTATCGCCAATCTGGTGCATCATTCAAGTATGTTCTTCCCAAGACTTCCTCAGGTCTCCTTCATGTTCCCAGTCTTGGCTGTTCATATCGGGATCGCCTCTTCCACTTCTCGTACACCGGTTCTCTGTGTGTGTACAAAATCTACTTAAAGACTTTGTACTACACAACCATTAGGAGAATCATCGAAACCATGAGTTCATGGGTATCTCTAGAGCGAGAACACCACACGAGAGGACTAATCGAGCCGTGTAAATGAAAACTAAAGCAAAGCTTGAAGATCCATTGATTGAAATGCATAATGTTCATTCATACAGTAGAAGTAAATGCACAACATATAAGATAAGAGACTAACCTAGGCTGGTTCTTCAATGATAACCCTAATCCTAACAAAGAATCCAACCCTTACAAATGAGCCCAAGCTCGCCTTATATAGGCTTTTAGCCGAATAGTGGATTATAGCTAATAAGGCAACAGACTCAGTCGTGGGTGTCACATCCAGTCGAGTAGGTCGGTGATGCTTCCGAGAGACTTCCGAGGGTAGAGCTTTCTCGCTTCGCTCCTTCCGAGATAACCTTCTCGGGCTCGTCCTAACTGTCTTCCTCTTAGCGTACTTCTCATTCCGTGATAGGGACTGCTGATTATTGTACGAGGGGCCCAAGCTTCTTTAGGTCGTACCTCCTTGTTTCATCATTCGTCCTAGTTCCTGAAATATCGACACATGTGTCGGCAGATTTATGCACCTACAATATGGCTAGGTGCGATTTAACTGAAGATCAAGCAATCCTTACAGCTTGGTATAATCAGATAATTATGCCTGATATTCAACACTTGATGGTTCCAACTACTGAACTACTGATTTATGGGACCGAGTGTGGAACTACTACGTTGAGAATTATGATAATCCTCGTCAAGATTCTAAGAAACATATACGTGATAGGTATGTCGTTATTCAAAAAAATAGTAACAAAGTATGTAAAACTTCGAGTGGGTATTTGTAGAAATAGAAAACCTGACATGGATGTCCAAATGATTGTAAGTATTTTTTCAAATCCTTGTATATATCTTTAAATTATCAGTGTCTAAATTCAAAACTAAATCACTCGATGATTGTTCCTTTATAGGAGGTCGGATTACGCTTCTACTTTCGAATACACCGAAAAAAATAGTTTTGATGAAAGCTACTGATTTCTAAATGATGGAGTCCTAGAATTTAACCCAGAAAGTACACCTCGCGATCCTCCAAAATCATATGTTAAAGATAGGTAGCTAGATTAGTAAGGATAAAATGTGGGTAAATCTCTTTGTAAACCTTACGAGATACAACTCGTCCATTAGGGTCGCCTAGTGGTTCGAAGTCTTATTGCACATGCTATGTGTAACCGCGATTCCCACGAAAATGAGTTAGTTTTAGGATTATATATGCTTTATTTTGCAGCATCAGTGTAATGTCAAAACACTTAGTGTGTTTCTTAACATTTATTAAGTCAACTAATTTTATTTATTTGCAAGGCAAAGTACATAAGTTGTTACTCAGTTACCAATTTGAAGATAACGAACTCATCATAAAGAGTTCGAATCTGAGGAGCATGGCAAGGATGTAAAAACAAATTTGGAAGTGGAAACCACTGTCTTTAGTTGTCTTCCATACCAGTAGACTTCTTTAAACCACTTCCTCATCAGTTTCACCGATTAATCTCCCCCACTTGATTTCAAACACGAAGGCTACAAATTCAGTTACTGCTTTTGCTAAGTGTGCTAAAACAACGCGATAACCCAAGAGTGTCATGGTTATTCGGGTTCCCAATATTTGCGGTGAAAGCTTCAAACATTCTTCATTGTTATTCAAATTAATGATTGGATCGCGTGATAGAAATACATATGATTTACAAAGCGCTAGATCTTCTTCATTAGTATACCTAGTACCACGAACTCGAGGAGCCATTTTTCATAAGATCAACACGAGATTAAGCGAAATTTTAATGAGATTGGAAGACGTTTGATGGAGATTATATCTAAGAAGGTGTGAGTGAAAAAGAAGGGGTACCGAAATACTACCAACTTTTCGTTTTGGCTCGTGAGTCTTATGGTAAAGAGTTTGGACGATCTCAAAAATCAATATCCAAACCTCTAACTGGAGTAATCTCAACAGTTAGGTAATAACGTACTACTTGGTGCTTTAATTATAAATCAGAGTTATAATGCGGAAAGTAAAAGCACACAAGACACCAAACGTTTTTTAACGAGGAAACTGCCTTGCAGAAAAACCTCGGGACCTCGTCCAGTTTTGAACACCGCCCAGTACAAACTGACTACAAACTCTAGCCTACTATAAGACTTCGGTCTGGGATGTAGCAGAGACCAACTCAAGCCCTCCAAGCGAATTGGCTACTGTCGCCTTCCTTACGTCTCTGGATCCCCCACAGATCGTCACGCACTTGATTCCCCTAGCTGACGTCCGTTACAGGCCTAGGAGTTGCTTTGACCGATGCCAAAGGCTTTTGTCAGCAATACTGGGTTTTAAACCAAAACTGTTGACTTATGGTGTAACTGTCCTCTATCAGTTTACCATAAATAAGATGACTTCCTTCGGATTGTTAAATCCAGGTCATACGGAAGTCTACTTAACAAATCAGGGCTGACATGCACCTTGCAACGCCCAATCTGTATCTACCTCAGTTATAAATGAAGAACCACTTAAGGAACTTATATAACTGGAGCCAACTAGGTCTTACAACACCGAGTGCAGCCGTGCGTTGCTACCTTTCCAACCTTTACGTAACTTAACTAGTTCTTGAATAGCCGTATAGCAGAAGAGACGGACTTTGGAATAGACAAGAACTAAGATAGGTTACTGAGGTTACAGGTGAATCTGATCAACCACTGAGGGATCAATCTACCTGTGCTTCCCAACTCTCAAAGGAAGTCTTTATAGTCGTAGGGAGTTCCCAGAGGAGCTGCAACCTATAGAGGATGACTATACCACAACAAGCTTTCACCGAAGTGAAAAGAGTTTACGCTACCTTCCCTAAGGACCTTCACGTATGCTTGATGCTTGCGGTATCTGTCCGTAGACACCTCTATTTATAGCACTCAATAAGATAGGTTGCTTTGGAATTAAGCAATCAATTACTTGTCCCACAAGTTAAGGAAACCCTAAACTTGCCAACCAAGTAATACAGATTAATCTCAATTGAAATTCCTTTTTAGATTTATCTGCCAAGTGTTTTGTTGGCTCTAAAACACTTCAAGATAGGAATCCAACAGACCAGAGATAATCTTATCTTATTGACTCATTGAGGATCGTTAGATGGAACACAAAAGGTATTTATGTTTTACACAAGTCCATCTAAGAGATAAAGGAGTTGGAATTTGACCTAGAGTGAAATTCTGAAAGAATAAAACTCTTAATTCGACTTACCAGAAACTCTTCCGTGTCAGGTTCACGTACTGATAGCCAGGTACGGGAACTAATGCGACACAGGAGATTTTCAGCTTCTGGTACGCAAACCGGTTCGGGAACCGCCTGCTGGTCAAATTTGGTCAAACTCGGTCTTCGCTGGAAGAACTGGGCTGAGCCAGAACTTTAGACGTGAGAACGTCCTCAGCTATGATCCATAGGCTCTTTGCTCAAGAGCACTCCTTTAGATTCATCCATATCCAACATAACAGTTTGCAAGCAAACTATTGAAATGGTCATATGGCGTCGAATCTATCTCATACGTTCTTGATTCACAGTATTCGTGGGATCAAATACTGGTCATGACATAAAGCCATGTTACACAAGAACACGATCTCAATCGCTACATTACTACTAAAGTAGTCGACTATATTTCGAAAGAATAGAGAAAGTAGAAATAGAAGAATATCCATAAAGTCATAACTCCTACTAACCTTTTGTCGATGAAGAATAATTGATGTCTTCTTTGTCTTCACAGTCTTCGTCTTCAAGGTCTCTACTACTCTGTCTATATCCCATTTCCGAAATCTAAACTCTAGTAGGCTAAATCAAGAATTGAATTTTGACACCTAAAACTGACAACTAGCTTGACATACCAACGCTAGTGGGTTTGACCGGACAATGCCCTAACACTTTGTTCTTTGCTGCCAAGTATAAAAAGAAAAATCACTTATGGTCCACCAATTGGAAGTTGTCTACTGTTTGGCCTGGTTTAAAGTGGGCATAGAATGATCTGAAAGAATATATTAGGTGGTGTATTGGTGATGGTGCTGACATTTCTGTATGGTTTGACATTGGGATTGGTGATGCAGCTCTTATTGATATTAATAGCAGTCTCCCTTAGTTTGTGAAAAGGAACATTAACATGAAAGTAAAGAATTTGATTTGTGATGGAGAATGGAGGATTCCTGCTGAAATCCAGCAATTCTTGGTTCATTTAACATTGCCTGATTTCAGTGGTGAGAAGGATGAGATGGTGTGGAACGGAGATATTACAATTTACAGGTAAACTCTCTACTTCTAAAGCTGTAGATAAATTAAGTCACAAAAATCCTAAAAATCATATGTTTCAGAAAATTTGGAAATCTTATTTGCATCCTAGTTTATCTAGTAACATATGGAAGATTATTCAATGAGTTTATATTGATGATGTGGTGATGGTTAAAAAAGGATTTCATATGGTTTCTAGATGTTGTATTTGTAAAAACAATCAAGACAGCATGAGTCATCTTCTGTGGAACTGTGATTTCAGTAAGGAGATTTGGAGCTGGATATGTAACATTTTCAGTTTTCAGAACCCTGCTTCTTTTGAAGATGTTTGTAAACTTGCCTGTCAGAAAAGTCCTCTTGTTCAGGAAGTTTGGATGACTGCTGCTTGTTCCATAATGAAAGAGCTTTGGTTCATGAAGAATAAGAAGTTTTTTGAAGATGTGAATATTAGTATTAATGGTTTCAAAAGAAGAATTATTCAATCTGTGCAAGAAGGGGGGTGTAGAATTAAAAGTAATAGATGGGGGCAGAACTATGATTCTATCATCATTTCCTTCTTCAATCTGGGTGTCAGAAGTATGAAGTTCACTACAATCAAGGAATGTTTCTGGTATTCTCCTCCTACTGGTTACATTCTGTTTAGCTGTGATGGTGCTTCTTTTGGTAATCCTGGAAATGCTGGTTTTGGTATTATTGCTAGAGATGATCAATGTCAAGTGGTGGGTACTCTGTCTGGTGGTATAGGTAATGGAACTAACTATCTTGCTGAAGTTTATGGTGTGCTGAATGCTTTAGAACTTGCAGTGTATTAGAGTTTTAGAAAAATCATCATCAATACTGATTCCAAATCTGTAGCTGACATCTTTAGAAGTGGTTGTGTTCCTTGGTTTGTGAAAGTCAGATGGATTAAGGCTTGCAGATTTTTCTCTGACATTAAGTTCATTTACTGCTATAGAGAGATTAATTTTTCTGCTGATACTCTTGCTAAAAGGGGTGCTGGATTGGCTGCTGGGGTTAGGATTATTCATTCTGGTAGACCAGATTTCCTTAAGAGAATTGAGATGCCTGGTGTATCTTATTACAGAGTCTGTTGAGTTTTTTTGGCTTTGTAATTTTGTTTAGTTATTGTGTCGTCTTGTTTTGTATTTTCCTTGTGTTGTTGCTCATTTTTGGTTGCTGTGAAGACCTTGATAATGAAGAAGTAGACTGATTACACAACAACTAAAGGATCTTCTCAGATCCAGAAGAGACAGGCGATTCAGAAGTAGAGGATCCTTACCAGCATTAAAATCTAATCCTGATCGGGATGAGGATGATCTTGTTGATGTGCAATGGTTCAAGTGTCGAGGCTTTGGACACATGAAAGACCTATGCTCTAGTAAGGAATACCATAAAAGGGATAATGCTCTCTCGGCTCGGTTCGATGATATGTCTGACCAACATGAATTTGAACTAGATCATAAAGAAATTGCTTTAATGACAAATACTTCAGATGAACGACGATCTAAGCATGATGAAGCTGACGATCTAATTCATAAGTTGATCAGTAAGAGCGAGGACCTATTCAAGAAAACATTCAGTTAAAATCTGATCTTGAAAAGGTAGAGAAAAACCTCCTCATGGAAGATCATGAACTTGAGAAATTAAGTAGTGATCTCTCCTTAACTTTATCACTTAAAGATAAAGAAATTGCCTAAAGAATGATCTCCAAAGACTGTCTGGTAGCTCGGATAAAGTAGCAGGAATGTTATTTGGTCAAAAATCCTTTGGAAACACCAACGGGTTAGGGTACAATAGTAACAAATACCCCAAGCATAGTACTTTCATTATGGTTGGATCCAGTCCTCCACCTAATGGAAAAAACAAGGGTGTAACTGAGAAAGCTAAAACTCAGGATGAAAAGCCTTCCAAGAGTTGCCAGTAGTATGTCAAATCTGGACATGTCCAAGGAAGGTGTCGGCTGCTTAAGGGAAATAGACGAGCTATGAATAAGCTCCAAGCCGACATGGATAAAATGAACAAAGCCCTGAAGCAATCAAGGGAGCATTGAAAAACGTGGAAAGTTCTATAGGAAATGAAAAGGGTAAGAAAAACTCTCAGCCCGAATCAGTCTCTAGCAACCACTCTACAATCAACAAACCGTGTGAGTCTAGCACTCATACTCAAACTACCTAAGTGTAGTTTGGGGATGAATCCTCACATAATGACTTGTATGTGTGAGGCATGTAGTTGATATCAGGAATCTTTTCTTAGTATTGTGGTTGTTCAAGTCGCTAGTACTAATGTTATATCTAAACATATTTCTACAGAAGTAAACTCTAGGGAAATTCGTGTTTACGAAACTGATATAAACTCTGACAAACAGAGTCGAGTGTTTATGTATGCGAACCAGTTCATAAACAGAGCTTATCGTGTCTTCATATTAAAAGTAATTTGCCTTTTCATGCTTTTTAGAGTTTTTCAGCATGTATGATCCGTCGGAAAACCGACTCTTGTAATACCGCAAGTGCACGGTGTCAAATATGTAGACAAGGGAAAGTATGGGTTGTCCCGCAGAGTGTGTTAAAGATACTGGTGTAGAATTAAAATAAATAATAATTAGGATGAAAAAGAATATTAACGAAAATGAAACATACATCAGGGTTTCACAAATCCGTTGTAAAGTCGAATTAATTGTATTCTCTCGCAAAAGTCTTCTTAATCATAATTCCAAAAGGGTATGTCTGGTCTTGATCAAAAAATTGATATCCAGAGTGCTCTATATACTTGGCATAAAGAGTCAAAGAATGATCATAAAATGATAGTAAACAAGGTCGATAAAATAGAATCGTCTCATACCGAACTATGAGATATACTTGGCATAAAACATGAAGGGGTTAAAGACGAAGAACTGTTATGGAGACGCTCAAACAATTTATATTAAGCACAAGATAGACAAACTTTATTCAAGAAAACAAATATTCCTGGTTCAATGCAATTTATTTCATGTAATTGTGAAAGAACCAGATTACCACATGATCCTGGGACGTCCCTGGATTCACGAAAACAAAGTTGTACCGTCCACCTATCACCAATGTATGAAGGCAGTGCTTGATAAAGAGATTATTTGTGTCGCGGCATCAACGTCTCCATATTCACCAATGAAACAGAATTCTTCGAGCCGAAGAAGACTACACCAGCGCCACCCAACAAAATCTACAGTATTCCTTTACCTACATGGGCCTCCATTAGAGACGAGGAACCACCATCCCCCACGCCGACTGAGGAAAAGGTAGAAGGCATGCCTGCATCAGGACTTCCTAGGTATGGTTCCATTACATCCCATGTCCCACCTTATTCAAAAAGATGTTACAATTTCACTACTCAATATGATGCTGAGGGTATAACCATCTACTCACGACGGAAATGTTAGGAATTAACAGGGGTGGGTGGCGGAAAACCTCCCCGCATCGAAGAATGTTATCAGAAGGATCTTCAGAAGGAGAAATTAAGGAAGCCCCGCCACAACTACAAGATGGATCCAACTCTACCACCGATGCTCTTGAAACCGTCAACATAGGGACGGAGGAGGTTCCTAGACCTATCTCTGTTAGTTCATCCTTATTAACGGAGGAGTGTGAAGCCTTGGTTAATCTTCTCAAAGAATACCAGGATGTTTTTGCTTGGACCTACGAAGAGATGCCCGGGCTGGATGATAAGTTGGTGACACATCATCTTCACATTTACCCGGTTCTAAGACGGTGAAGCAACAACCGCGCCATTTTCGACATGAGATAGAGGAACAAATCAAAATCGGGATTCAAAAATTACTCTCTACGGGATTCATCAAGCCCATTAATCATCCTACTTGGCTAACTAACGTAGTACCGGTCAAGAAGAAAAATGGTCAAATCAGATATTGCGTAGACTTCAGAGATTTGAACAAGTGCTGCCCCAAGGATGATTTCCCATTACCCAACATCGACATGTTGGTAGATGCTACCTGCGGCCATGCTATGTTCTCATGGATGGTTACAGTGGTTATAATCAAATCAAGATGTATGATACAGATGCAAGTAAAACAGCTTTTCCGAACTCCAATTGTGAATTTTCATTATACTGTGATGCCATTTGGACTCAAGAATGCAGGTGCTACTTATCAGCGGGCCATGACAGCGATATTCCATGATATGATGCACAAGCAAATTGAAGATTATGTAGATGATATTGTGGTCAAATTCAAGACATGAGCGTCTCACTTGGAAGTCTTGAGGCAGGTGTTCGAAAAATGCAGGGAGTACAAACTAAGGATGAACCCTTTAAAGTGTGCTTTGGGATTTCTTCAGGCAAATTTTTGGGTTTTCAAGTAACTGAGGAAGGGATCAAGGTGGACCCTACCAAAACACAAGTGATTACCACCATGCCGCCATCAAAGACGGTAAGAGAACTCAAGAGCTTCATGGGAAAAGTCTCTTACATACAGAGGTTTATTCCTGGCCTAACCCAATTTTTGGTTTCATTCATCCCTTTACTAAAGAAATGAACAGATTTCGTATGGTTTCCTGTTCAATAAGAGGCATTTAGAAAGATTCAGCAACTACTACTATCAGCAATAGTGATGAAAGCACCAGTGAAGGGGCGTCATTTCCTTCTTTATACAACATCCATCGATACTGCCATTGGGGCACTCCTCGCACAAGAAGGAGACGATAATGTTGAATATCCGGTATATTACATCAGTCATACTCTAAAGAATGCTGAACTCCGTTACCTGAAGGTAGAGAAGGCGTGTTTATCTTTAGTCTTCGCTATCCAGAAATTCAGGCATTATCTTATACCAAACAGGGTCGTGCTAATCACAAAAGCGGACCCCATAAGATTCATCTTGTCAAAGACGGCCTTACTAGGAAGGTCGGCCCGTTGGTTATTACAAATGTCAGAATTGACATTGCTTGTGTGGCCCCAAAGGCAATAAAAGGCCAAGCTGTTGCAGACCTACTTGCGGCTTTTCCGGGAGAGGATACTACTGCTTTGCACGAGGAAGTACCAGGAGAATTCCCAGAAATATCCTTGGTAAAGGAAGATACTTGGTTGTTATATTTCGATGGCTCTGCTACACCGAGTAACAATACTGGAAGAGCTGGAATAATATTCGTTTCCCCTACCAGCGAAGTGTTTTCACATTCATTCAAATTAGATTTTCGGTGTACCAACAACTCGACGGAATATGAAGCTTTTCTGGTAGGGTTATCTTTAGACGAACAAGCAGGAGCAACTAATCTATAAATTAGATATGACTCCAAGTTACTGGTAAATCAAATGAATGGTGTTTACTCGTTGAAGGAAGTTACTTTAGCCCCTTATCAAGCTGAAGCACAGAGACTAGTAACTCTTTTTTTCTGAAGCTGTCATCATTCACACAGGCCGAACTAACAATAGACATATTGATTATTTAGCAACATTGGTCTCAGAGTTACAGTTCGAAGGTACGGAGACGACTCTCACCGTACAGAAGCGTACGCTTTCATCAACTTGGTTGGCGCAAGCTAACAAGCCAGAGATACATGATTGGAGGACACCTATCATTGATGAACTTACTCGGTCATCACCTGAAAGGAAGGTTAGCCTCAAGGACTTGAAGAACTTCTTCTTATTGCACGAGATACTTTATCACATGAACTCAGATGGATCTTTATCTAGATTCCTTGGTGTTTTAGGTGTAAAACAATAAAGAGAATCTGTGGGGTAAAGTGTGATGTGTAATGATGTAATATGAAATTGTAATGGTATTCGAGAGGTCAAGATCGAACAAGACTCGCCTAAACCAAGAAATGTCCGTTCGAGTATTGCTTCAGTTACAAGAAGAGGAAATAGGGTTTGTTTAAGGGAGGTTAGCCGAGAAATATGAGATCAGAAAATTGCTATGATTTCTGTGATGTTGTGAATAAAGTTGCTAAAAGAATGGATATTCAGTTCTCACTAGATTGAATGTTGAATGAGAAGAGTTAATCAATTATCGATGATATGGATTGATTAAACTTGCATTGAATTAAACTGTTTGTTCTGTTGAACTTGTTGTTTCCAAACTGGTCGAGTGACCTATTTATAGCAATACAATTCCAACTGATGTCGTAAGAAGTGGAAGAGTGGGAGTGTGGAGTAAGTGAGACCAGTTGTTAAGAGTCTTGCGCCTAATATTAGGGAAGACTACAACCCACTTTCTCATCCCCTCTTTTCAGCAACGTTCACACGACTTAGCTTTATTTCCCGTTGAGTGATTGAACCGTTGCAATCACACGTGCCGTAGACCGCCAAACCAAAACCCTAAAGAATATCCCCCCATGTAACTTACTTGATTCTCGTAAGATTTGTTAAGTATTGAATATTTGTTAAGTAAAAGATGACTAAGTGCAAGTCGTACCAATTACTGGTAAACTCAGGACTTCGCATAAAAATAGAAATTTAAGCGATAAACTTGTGCATCTCTTTTAGGTTTGGTCTAAGGATTGAGCCGGGCAATCACCATTTTAACTAGGAAGAATAGTCTAAGGATTGAGCTATGCAATCGCCATTTAGACTAAGAGGATTTCAGCAACTCTCCGTGGCAATAGTCAAGTAAATACGACTTTCGATTTGCCATAAATATGAGAAAATGGCTCGTGGAATATAATGCACAAATTCCCTGAGTAATAGAGACATATGAATGTCCAAAATAATATGAGTCATAGCTATGAGCCATGATCAAGAGATATAGCACTGATTATAGAAGCAAGTCTATAATCAGGAGAAAAGTCAGGTTATGCTAACACAGCGTAGCCACAACCAAGAATGCATGAGTATTTCCAATTCAAAACCGAAAGATAGGCCACATGAATGATAATAAGCTATGTTGCATAGCATAATAATCTTATTAGAAAGTTAGATATCGGATGTATGAGGACGGACCATAACATTACGTCATATTCAGATTTCTGGACAGTTTACACGTCACTTACTCCAAAAATAGCCCAGGTCAGCCTATATTCGCTAAAATTACGAAATTTTAGTATGTTATGGGGAACTCACAGATGAGCAACTTTCACGAAGGAAGTTTCTCCTTAATCTTCACGGATTAGGCCTTAAAAAGTGTTCTTTGAGGCAATTCGTAATCTGCCAAATTTCCGAATTTGATTAGGAAAATAGAATATCATGGATTCAATAAATACCATACTCATCTAGGACTTGGATCAGCGGGACCCATAAGTAGAGGTAGCTCAAAGATGAATAAGTGGGACCCTCAATCTATGGTGTGTAATAAAAGTGGGCCATTGTATTGTTTTGTAGGCCACCTATGAAAGTGGGGTCTACAAGAAGAGTTGCGCTAGCAACAAAAGTGGGGCCGTGGCAAGAGCCACGGCCAAGGGATAAAAGTGGGGCCTTGACAAGAGTCACGGCCAAGAGGGAAAGAGGTGGGGTCGTGGTAACAACCACGAGTAATCCACAAAAGCGGGGCCACACATTAGGCATGGCCAAGCTCTAAAAGTGGGGCTGCCTAAACTACATCCAAGCCAATAAAGTGGGACCATGATATCAGGTTATAGCCAACCAAAGAAAGTGGGACCATCCCTAAATCATAGTCAAGCAATGAAAGTGGGGTCGCGACATGAATCACGGCCAAGGCCAAAGTGTGGGACGCAAGGTAGGATGGGATGGTCGTGAACTAGTCAAGGCTAGGGAGGACGTGAGTTTAGGATGGGATGGCCGTGTGGGCCATCCATACGTGTATGCAAGCTAGGCAATCCAAAGGGGATGCATGATTTTATCTAGGGAAGCAAGGGACGCGAGTTTTAGGGAAAGCAAGGGGACGTGAGCCTTAGGATGGGATGGATGGCTAGGATGTGTACGAGATGGGCATAGGTTGGATGAGACGTGTGCATGAGCATAGGCTAAGGCACGTGCACAGGCACAGGCGCATGCATAAGCTAAAACGCGTGCACAGGCGCATGTATAATTATTTTACGTGTAGGCTAGGGATTGTTTTTACCTGGAAAAACAATGCACCGTCTCTGGGTACTTTCGTAGTGCTCGAGATCAAAGTCGAACAAGACGAGCCTAAACCAAGTCAATGGCCGTTCACGTCTTGCTTCGGTCACAGAGAGGATAGAGGTTGATCTAGGGAGGGAAACAGCGAAGAAACTTGAGATCAGGTTGAGAATGTGTTTTGGGTGTAAGAGTTCAAGATCTCCGTCGTGAAGGTGACTGGAAATCTCCAAGTCTAGAAGTGTGTTGGATACTCAGGTCTGTTTGCTCTGAGGTTCTGGTGTTTTTCCGTATTCTAGTTGTTCTGAATGTTCTGCCTTGGAAGATACAGGAAGCCTCTATTTATAGTGTTGAACTCACCCTGATCTCTCGACAGAGAAGGTGGAAGTCATGAAAGAGTGGGGGAGTGGAGGACATGAGTTGTTTTCGGTAACTGCTAGGATCGTGTAGATCATATCCACTCAACGCCACTTTCTCGTAACTGTCCATCATCTCTATCAGTTTCTTTCAACTGCCGTAGACCGCCAGACCAATACC
>JAJJMA010182643.1:36885-74175 GCA_023529015.1 Papaver nudicaule
ACAAAGACAAGTCTTTGTAAACCTTTGTTCAAGATCGGGAATTAACGCCAGGTTAGGAATAACGTACTTCTTGTGTTTGCTTTAATTATATAGTCAGAGAATATAATGCGGAAAGTAAAGCACACAAGACTCCAGAGATTTTTTTAACGAGGAAACTACGACCTGTAGAAAAACCTCGGGACCTCGTCCAGATTGAACACCGCCCAGTACAGACTGACTACAAACACTAGCCTAATAAGACTTCGGTCTGGGATGTAGCAGAGACCAACTCCAACCCTCCAAGCGAATTGGCTACTGTCGCACTCCTTACGTCTCTAGATCCCCCACAGATCGTCACGCACTTGATTTCCCTAGCTGACGTCCGTTACAGGCCTAGGAGTTGCTTTAACCGCTGTTAAAGGCTTGTGTCAACAAGTCCGGCTTTGCAACCTAAATTATCAACTGTATGTTTGAACTGTCCTCTTCAGTTTGACATACACAAAGTGACTTCCTTCGGATTGCTCCAGGTCATACGGAAATCTACTTACAAGCGGGGTCTGACAAGTAAACCGAGTAAATTATGCCCAACTTGTCTCTACCTCAATTGTAAAAAGAATCACTTAAGAAACTTATACAACTGGAGCTAACTAGGTCTTACAACACCGAGTGCAGCCGTGCGTTGCTTCCTTTTGAAACCCTGTATGTAACGTATCAGTTCTTGAATGGCCTTATATCAGAAGAGAAGGACCGTAGAATAGACAAGAACGTGATCAGGTTACCAAGGTTACAGGTTAATCCGATTTCAACCACTAAGGTCTCAATCTCCTACTGTGCTTGCCAACTCTCAAGAGAAGTCTTTATAGTCGTAGGTAAATCCCGTGAGGAACTGCTCACCTAATAGAGGATGACTATACCACAACAAGCGTTCACCGAAGTGAAAAGAGTTTTACGATCTCTTCCCTAAGGACCTTCACGTATGCTTGATGCTTGCGGTATTCGTCCATAGACACCTCTATTTATAACACTCAATAAGATAGGTTGCTTTGGAATAAAGCAATCAATTACTTGTCCCACAAGTTTTGGAAACCCTAAACTTGCACACCAAGTAATAGAGATTAATCTCAATTGGAATTCATTAACATTTATCTGCCAAGTGTTTTGTTAGCTCAAAAACACTTCAAGATAGAAATCCAACAGACCATAGATAATCTTTATCTTATTGACACATTGAGAACAGTTAGATGGACCACAAAAGATATTTCGTGATATTCCAACTCCAACTAAGAGATAAAGGAGTTCAGAGTTTAACCGAAGTGAAATTCTGAAAGAATATTCACAAATCTAAATAACAGCCAAAAGCACCGATTTAGAGGTTTGTGTAGGTACACAAACTTAAATAGCACTTTGGAACTCAGGAGATTTCCAGAGTTTCTGTTTCGCGTACGGTTCGGGAACCGTCCGACCTTCAGATTAGGGTTAACTAGGATCCGCTGGAAGTTCTGGGCTTAACCAGGACTTAGACGTGTGAGACGCCCTCAGCTGTAATCCACTGGACTCTTGCTCAAGAGTACTCCTTTAGATTCACCCATATCCAACAAGTGATTTGCAAGCAAACTATTGCAATGGACAAATGGTATCGAATCTATCTCATACATTCTTGTAACCATAGTATTTGCGGGAACAAACACTAGTCATGACACATGGTCATGTTTCCAAAAACACGATCTCAATCGCTATTATAACACTACCAAAGTAGTCGACTATTTCGAAAGATAGAGAAAGTAGAATAGAAGAATTTCCATAAAAGTCATAACTCCTACTAACCTTTTGTCGATGAAGAATAATTGATGTCTTCTTTGTCTTCACAGTCTTCGTCTTCAAGGTCTCTACTACTTAGTCTATATCCCAATTCCGAAATCTAAACTCTAGTAGGCTAAATCAAGAATTGTGTTTTGACACCTAAAACTGACAACTAGCTTGACATACCAACGCTAGTGGGTTTGACCGGATAATGCCCTAACAGATACCAATTGAAAAAGCAGGGGTACCGAAGTACAACCAACTTTTCGTTTGGGCTCGTGAGACTTATGGTCAGATCTAGACGATCTCAAAAATCAATATCCAGACCTGTTAACCTGAGTTTGGATCACAAGGATCAGTCCAACGCAAGACAGGGTCTTGGTAAATCCAAGGGATGGATTGAGGACAACGATCAGGTTTATAATAACGTACTTCCTGTAATTGCTTTAATTATATAATCAGAGAATATAATGCGGAAAGTAAAGCACACAAGACACCAGAGATTTTTTTAATGAGGATACTACAACCTGTAGAAAAACCTCGGGACCTCGTCCAGATTGAACACCACACGTTACAAACTGTCTACAAACACTAGCCTACTATAAGACTTCGGCCTGGGATGTAGCAGAGACCAATTCCACCCTCCAAGCGAACTGGCTACTGTCGCACTCCTTACGTCTCTAGATCCCCCACAGATCGTCACACACTTGATTCCCCTAGCTGACGTCTTTTACAGGCGTAGGAGTTGCTTTAACCGCTGTTAAAGGCTTGTGTCAACAATTCCAGCTTTGCAACCTAAATTATCAACTGTATGTTTGAACTGTCCTCTATCAGTTTGACATACACAAAGTGACTTCCTTCGTATTTCTCCAGGTCATACGGAAATCTACTTACAAGCGGGGTCTGACAAGTAAACCGAGTAAACTATGCCCAACTTGTCTCTACCTCAGTTGTATACGAAGAATCACTTAAGAAACTTATACAACTGGAGCTAACTAGGTCTTACAACATCGAGTGCAGCCGTGCGTTGCTTCTTTCAAAACCCTGTATGTAACGTTTCAGTTCTTGAATGGCCTTATATCAGAAGAGAAGGACCGTAAAATAGACAAGAACGTGACCAGGTTACCAAGGTTACAAGTTACTCCGATTTCAACCACTAAGGTCTCAATCCCCTACACGTGCTTCCCAACTCTCAAGAGAAGTCTTTATATTCGTAGGTAAATCCCAAGAGGAACTGCTACCTAATAGAGGATGACTATACCACAACAAGCATTCACCGAAGTGAAAAGAGTTTTACGATCTCTTCCAAAAGGAATCTTCACGTATGCTTGATGCTTGCAGTTTTCGTCCTTAGACACCTCAATTTATAGCACTCAATAAGATATGTTGCTTTGGAATAAAACAACTAGTTACTTGTTTCACAAGTTTTGGAAACCCTAACTTGCAAACAAAGTAAACAGAGATTTATCTCAATTGGAAATCATTTATCATTTATCTGCCAAGTGTTTTATTAGCTCATAAACACTTCAAGATTGATATCCAACAGACCAGAGATAATCCTTATCTTATTGATACATTGAGAACCGTTAGATGGACCACAGAAGATATTTTCATGATAACCAAGTCCAACTAAGAGATCAAGGAGTTCAGAGTTTAACCCGAGTGAAAATTCCAGAGAATATTCACTTGGGACGGTTCGCAAACGTCCATCTGAATCACAGCCGAAAGTATCGATTTTGAGGTTCACGTAGGGTACGCGTACAAAATGACACTTTGGAACTCAAGAGTTTTTCCTAAGTCATTGTTCACGAACGGTTTGGGAACCGTCGACATTCAGATTAGGGTTTAACTAGGATCCGCTGGAAGTTCTGGGCTTAACCAGTACTTAGACGTGTTAGACGTCCTCAGCTATAATCCACTGGAATCTTGCTCAAGAGTACCCCTTTAGATTCACCCATATCCAACAAGTGATTTGCAAGCAAACCATTGCAATGGACAAAAGGTATCGAATTTATCTCATGCATTCTTGTAAACTTAGTATTCGCGGGAACAAATACCAACATAACACATGGTCATGTAGACAAGTAGTCGACTATTTCGAAAGATAGAGTAAGTAGAATAAAAGAATTTCCATAACAGTCATAACTCCTACTAACCTTTTGTCGATGAAGAATAATTGATGTCTTATTTGTCTTCACAGTCTTCGTCTTCAAGGTCTCTACTACTTAGTCCATATCCCAATTCCGAAATCTAAACTCTAGTAGGCTAAATCAAGAATTGTGTTTTGACACCTAAAACTGACAACCAACTTGACATACCAACGCTAGTGGGTTTGACCGGACAATGCCCTAACAATAAACTTTGTATTACAATTATCTAATGCTACACATAATCTTAATTTCTGGCAGGGCATACCCTCAACATGAGATGCCATACTGCAGAAAGACTGAAGCGTGGTTTCTCAGCGATTAACCTAATGATGCAAAAATCTTTATTTTAACCAGGAAAACAATGAAGTAAGAACGATTGATGAAACCAATGACGATGTTCCAAGAATGACGCCAGTGGAATGGAAAACATTGAACGGAAAACCTTTCAGTTTTGTAAAACAATTCTGAATTCTTAGGGTGATGAACAAACAACTCATTTGTGTAATTTAAGTCATATTAATTAAATAGATATTATAAAAAAAAATTTAAGTCTAAATTCAATTTCTTCATTAAGTTCTAAGTTTCAAATCTATATACAATATTACTCATTATT
The DNA here is from genome assembly GCA_023529015.1 of Papaver nudicaule. Classification (NCBI taxonomy): domain Eukaryota; kingdom Viridiplantae; phylum Streptophyta; class Magnoliopsida; order Ranunculales; family Papaveraceae; genus Papaver; species Papaver nudicaule. The sequence goes on from JAJJMA010182643.1 coordinate 41,428, forward strand.
CTACAACTAAACACTTCAATAAAAATCCTAGACTATCATTGGCCACCTGTTTATCTTCATTTTGCGTATCTTTCCTTTAATGAGCTATTTACAAGACTTTCCTTCTTTTTTCATACCAACTCTCAAATTTTCCTTCCGTTGAACTTGAACTCTTGTACATGTTACTTGCTCAACTTCAAAAACTTTAAAACTGCTTTGCTTTTTATCATTCTTTGATTTGTTGTAAACATCACAAATCTTGTTAAAAACACCATCAAGTTTGACTCCAAAAAATCAAGTTGTGTTGCGGGTTCTAGTAAGACTCCATAAATATCAAGTTTGGTTTCGACTTCACGTACGAATTTTCCTAATTGAACACGTTTTTTTTTACCTAATTTGGTACGAAAACTTGAGATTTTGTGAGAATTTTTAAGATTTTGAGAAATTTATAAGAGATGGATAAAAAACAAAACTTTGAAAAAGAAGAATGGTGTTTGAGTGTGAAGAATTGAGTTTAAGTGAGGTACATATATTAGGGGGTATTGTTAGAGCATGCTCGATCAACCCCACTAAGCGTTGGTATGTCAAGCTTGGTTTTCATAATTTAGTGATCAAAACTCGTTCATTTGCTTACTAATGTCAGACTTATTATGTTAGACTTAGGATGTAGAAGATGGCTGCTTTATCTAGAAGATTAATTGAAGGCCTGAACATGATTGAAGACCAAACGCACACATTATCCTTCAACTAGGTTAAACCTCTAGACAACATGATTCCATGTGGTCTCATGCTTGAGATGAAAAGTTAATTAACTTAATGCTCGAATGGTTAATTAATAATTTTGACAGTGTCACTGAAATGACTTCTTTTAAGTTGCATGACCAAAAAAAGATGAAGTCTTCTTTTTCACATTCATTGTGTTATCAGAACCATATACAAGTTTCTCCAAACTTTGTGTCATGTCAATAATTTTGTAATGAACGTTGCTTACATATTCGTATGTAAATGACTTGTTCATTATTGGTGAATGGTTTGTGAAGTTTCGTCTTTATAAGATTTTTGCATGCATGTGTTATACAATGATAATGATTTAAATCCGACGTTATTTTGCATTCGGAGTTGCTTGTGATCTTCTATATCACGTAGCATATAAATCCATTACTAGTGTTCCACTTCTTGGACTACTTATTGATCAACCACCAATGTGAGGAATCGATTGCTATATATAGGCTTGGCATCGATTTCCTATGCTAGGAATCGATTTCTCTACATGGGAATCGATTGCTGATACTAGGAATTGATCACTAATTGCTGGACATCGATTTCCTATGCTATGCGATTTCTCTTTTGAGGAATAGATTTCCAAAGAGAAAATCGATGTCTACGTAGCAGAATCGATTTCCTATGGTTGAAATCGATCTCCCTCACAAGGAATCGATTTCCCAATTCTAAATGATAGAGTTCTCTTTATGAAATCGATTTCTTTTCCTAGAAATTGATCTCTCTTCAATTTCTTAAGGTAGAAATCGATCTCCCATGTCTGGAATCGATATCTTGAGGTGCAAATCATTTCTACATTGCTTAATGATTTGTGGAACAACTATACGATAAATCATACTTTGTGCTTTAACGATTATTCGTATTAGTAAAATTTTGGTTCGTATTGGTCATGAACATGAGCTTTCATGTTTAGTTCTTTTATGGACAAACAAGACTAAGTATATTCAACTTTGGACAATGTTATATATTTAGCAAAACCGAATACGGTCCTCCTTCCACCTAGATAAAATTTCATTCTTATCTTTAGGAATTTAAGAAAAGTTAACGACAACATTTCAAAGCTATGCTGTCATTTGGATTAACTTTGCAATTGTATTTGAGATGATGACATTTTTATGTCATTGAGTATTTGGGTCTTTTCACAGTAAACTAATTACTAATTGGATCATTGGACTTCTAAGGGAAATATCTTGGTCTCAATAATAAATGCATACATATTAAATGAGAATGACTTTCATTTCCTCATTTACTCATTTGGATTAAATGAAATTTATGATCGAATTAAATGTCATTTAAATTTCGGGAATTTATTGACTAAAATAACCTTGGTCGAACACTATAAATTGGAGGTCATTTTCCTCCTTGAAGCTTTGTCCCTCTAGCAATTCATTTGCTAGAAGGTCAACTTTGTAGTTTCTTCGAGTTCCTATCTCGTTGATAAAAGTTGAGTTTGGTAGGCTTCCACTGGGACCAAGAAGCCTAGGAGTTTTTATCATATTGATAAAAATCTTGCCATTAGAGATCTACATAGATCAATCTTGTTTATTCAGAGGTTCTTCCATTATATAATAAGAACCACTCAAGATTGAGTTGTAGAATCTGTATTAGATCTCTATCGACCTAGATTTATAAGAGAACGTTGTTTGGTATGCCAACATGATAGATCGTATCCAGGGAATCAAGTTTGTTTATTTGGATTTGCTTTTATTGATTAGTTTCTTGATTTTACTTAATAACATATTTGTTATCCATTGACTTGATTTGGATATGGGACTAACAAGGAGATTACATTTATTGTAAATGGAATAACCTTGTTGAGTATCAAGGAGTTTAGAACATTAAAAGGACAATCCTTGATTTGGTAAAGAACCACTTATGATAACTGTGTTATTGGGTTATATCCCAAAGTTGAGATCTACAGATTGTTTCCTTGCCGCATTGATCGAAGAGTCTCAGAAGGAAATATAGTCGTCTGATTGGAGGTCGGGTAGCGATACTAATCATAACGGATTGTGGAGCAGCTCTTAGACCTGGTTTTCTAAGGGATTAAGTGCAACATCACTACGTGATTGAAGGCGCGTGAATACTAAGGGGAAGTATTGTCATTGTCGTTTTTGGATCATAGTATCTTAGCCATCGTGGCCGAAGTCTAATAGCAGGCGTGTATGGTGAATTAATTCTTACGAGTATTCATTTGGTCTGGACGAGGTTCCGAGGGTTTTCTACGAGTTTGTAGTTACTTCGTCAACAAAATATTGTGAGTGTGATTACTTTATTTCGCAATATATATGTTTTACATTCATATTTAAAGTAGATAATTGTGTATGTTAACAAACTCTTTTTCGTAGACTTGTATTAATTCCCGTTGCGTGTGAATCAATCAACGCAAAAGGAGACTTTGATAAATCAACCTTTAAATCCGAAAGATTGTGCAAAATTTGTCATATAGGTTACCAGGCAAAAGATTTGGTGGTGTACTAAGTACCCTCGTATTTTCAGGAATTATAGCCACTGGGAAAACTAGACCTTGCACTGTTCTATCTGGACCACACAACCTTCTCTTAGCCGCACTACAATCAAGCTGCTATGCACGGCTAGTTTTGCTCTGCACGGTTCACATTGGTCCGCGTATTTTCTCATAGTGGAAAATCGTGTTTGCCAATCCACGTGGAGTGTACATTTGACTATATTTGAGCCTTACCATAGCCTTTGCTTTAAGTACTTCATGAATTCAAGGAATCAATGACACACACAACACACCAATTTATGCTAACAAATACCTATTTATCGCATAAGGGAAGATGAACAAAATTTTTCCATTAATGGACCTTACAAGTTATTTACTCCTGAATTATCATAAGTCTCCATATCTATGAACTTATCAAAAGATACTAATCATAAAATTTCCTAACCTATTAATGGTGCTAGATTCATGCCAAAATCGTGTGCATCAAAAACACAAGCCATGGACAACCATTTGCTGTGAGGGAAGTTTTTTAACCGTATAAAGGGAGCTTATAACTGACCATTCCTTATGATCACTGCAAGGGTTGTGCTGGATCTTTCCATACCATTATTAAGAAGGGGATGGTGGAACACAACCACAGGAAACCAATTTGGCAAGTTTATCATTAGGAGAGACAACCTCATTCCTTGTGCAACGAATGGTATACAATTCTCATGATGATGAGATCTGTGAAACTATTGCTGATAACATGGTAATGAGTGAACTATCCAATGAGGAATACTTGAACTAGTACAAAGAACTAGCTAAAGCTTATGGTGTTGAAGTGTTTGATGATATTGATAAAATGGTTAGAGATATATGTGTAGCAAGTGAAAGACATGTTGCAGGATTGAAGAAGACACCGGTAGAACTTGTAAGAAACCAAGAAGTGAACATGATGTCACATTTGGGAGCTACTGTTGGGGAAGAGATGGAGCATGATATGATTGATGAAGGTACACAACACGATTCCATAGCAACAAGGATGAGAATGAAAACTTTGTAATTTTTAAAATCCAATTCTTTTCAGTTTTTCATTTTCATGTTCATTATAGTAATATCCTTCCCATAAAAATTTCAGTTTATAAGAGCAGTTCCTATAGAAGGGGCAAATCTTTGATTTGCGCCTTTTGATCCCACTATGGGATGAACAAACTTCAAAAATGGCCTGGCATACCAATATATATGTTGGTTTGCCTGGTGAGGCGTTAGATCAGCCGAGCTGCCCCTGTTAGGCCGCCAGGCGTAAGTTACACAGCTCGGTTTTAGTTATACTACTCAATACTTTTTTATTAATATAAATCTGTTATTATATTATATAACTATAATATATTTATTCTAATTATTTATCCAAAAAATATTTTATACATAATTTTATCTTATTTTATTATAACTATCATAATTGTGATTGCCGGGTTTGGTGGAGCGGCAATCACACCACACCAAACACAGTAAACCAAAAAAAAAAGACGCTTTTCGCACCAAAATTGGTTGGCGAATAGGATATGGTGTGGATGGTGGGCGTAATTTTTAATCGCGCGACTGACACAACGTGAATAATAACCACACCAAACTGCAATGAGGAAAAATATCTAGGTCTTCCTTTCTATATAAATATAAACAAAAGAATTCCTTCTCTGTGCTCATTGAAAAGATGGAACATAGACTTGATAAATGGAAAACTATTTATCTATCTGAAGCAGGAAGAACATTCATGGTCAAGCACGTTCTCAATACAACTCTAGAACACCACATGTTTTCTTTCAAGTTCCCTGATACTACTATAAAAAATCTAAATTCAACTCAACATATATTTTAGAGGAAGACAAATACAAATAGAGGACTACATTTATATTCTTGGCCTAGTCTTTGCAAGAACAAGGAAGTTCGAGGTCTAGGTTTAAGAGACTGAGAATGCTTCAATAAAGCTTTGCTTTCAAAATCGGCTTGGAGGTTATGTACCAGAACCGAAGACACGAGGGCAAAATCTTTGGCTGCAAAATATTACCCACATGGTGATGTGTTCAACTACATAGTTAAATACTTCTTATGCTTGGAAAAGTATTAGTGAGCAGTTAAAAATCATTAAAACCAATAGCAGTTGGCGTATTGGTAATGCGGCTAAATTTAAAATATGGACTCATGTTTGGATTCGTTAACCCCTCCCGAGTCAAAAATAAATGATGTTAACCCAAGCAGATATGTGTTAGTGAATCATCTTATGAATATTGAGTTACAATTTGGAATATCACTTTACTTCATAATTTGTTCCTCTCAAATATAATGTCACTAATTCGTTGTATCAGTATTCATCCAGTTCAAGAGAATAAGGTAATTAGGAAGTTGGAAAAGAATGGTAATTTCTCAGTCAAGTCTGCTTATAAGAAACTCCATGAAGAAATATTCGGGCCATCTAATATTGACGATGGAATGAAGAAAATATGGAATCAGCTATGGGACTTGCCTGTCATACCTAGATTGAAGCAGTTCTTATGGAAATGTCTTAAAGGAAACCTGGCTACCAAACCAAGAATTGTTTTTGCTCTCAGACATATCAATACTGCTTGTCCTGTTTGTGAACAAGTTCGGGGAAATGATACCCACATTATCCTTCATTGTGATTTTGTTAGGATAATCTAGTTTGCAGTATCATGATTAATGTTTGTTAATCAGATTTCTCTTCAAGAAGTTATAATCAGCCGGTTTACAGATATGCAACAGTGTGCTATAGATGTTAGTGAAGTTAGCAAAAGGGCAGTCACTGCATGGGCAATATGTAAGGAAGGTGTAACAAAGTGTACCAGAACAAAATTGCTAACCCTCAAGAATTAATTGTCAGGATAGCTACATTGGTGAATGACCAGAAATATTGTCAGAGATCAGTTCTCACTAAAACTAGGCTTCCCAAGAAACCACAGGAATGAAAACCACCTGTTTTAATATAAGTCATTTGCACCATTCTTGCCTAGTTTAGGAAGTTACAAGTCATTCTTGCCTTGGTTGTGATTCTTGTGAAGCTATATATTTTGTCGACCAATGTCGCTTCAGGCTGTGCCACTTGACTAACGGGTAATACTAAGCTAGGGCAAGCGCAACCTCAAGCCTAGTATGCCATTAGTATTTCACTTTTCCGTTAATTCCCTTGACGGATTTAAACGGAAAAACAGTAGTGTTGAATTTCCTTTTCCATCTCATAGGACAGTTCGTCAGTTCCCATTACACAACTGTTTCTCTCCTCACAACCAAACTAAACTCTTAACCTAATTCCCCCACATTAGAAAAATCCCTTCCAAAATTCTCCAGTTTCTTTCTCATTTTCAATTTCAAGCAGAAGAAGTCGAGAAAAACCCTAATCAGCTCTGGCGAATTGCTAAATGGACATATTATTTGCACAGATCCAAGCGGATCTGCGCTCAAACGATGCATTACGTCAATCAGGTGCATTACTCCAAGCATTACAACAATCAGCAGCAGGTAAAGACATATCAGTAATAGCGAAATCAGCTGTTGAAGAAATTGTAGCAGCACCAGCATCAGCAATATGTAAGAAATTAGCATTTGATTTAATTAGATCTACTCGCTTAACATCCGATTTATGGGAAACTGTATGTATTGGTATAAGGAATGATTTCGATTTCCCTGATCCTGATGTTACTGCTGCTGCTGTTTCGATATTAGCTGCCATTCCTTCGTATCGTTTAGGTAAACTGATTAACGATTGTAATAAAGAGATTACCAATTGTTTTGATTCTGGTAGTGATAATTTGAGGTATTCGATTACTGAGACATTAGGTTGTATTTTAGCGAGAGATGATATGGTTATTTTGTGTGAGAATAATGTGAATTTACTCGATAGGATATCGAATTGGTGGAGAAGGATTGGTCAGAATATGCTTGACAGATCTGATTCTGTTTCTAAAGTTGCTTTTGAATCAGTAGGGAGGTTGTTTCAGGAATTTGATTCCAAAAGGATGAGTCGTTTAGCTGGTGATAAACTTGTTGACAGTGAGAATTCATTAGCGATAAGGTCGAATTGGGTATCGTTAACTGTGGATTTTGTTTGGAAAAAGAGAAATGCGTTAATGTCTAGGTCATTGGTTTTGCCAATTGAGAGTTTTAGGGTTACTATATTTCCAATTGTGTATGCGGTTAAAGCAATTGGTTCGGGTTCTGTTGAAGTTTTTCGGAAGCTTTCAAAGGCTTCTGGTAATGGGGTTGTAGGTGCGAATATGCAAGAATTGGGAAATGCAGAGAAGGTTGTTGGAGTTTTAGATGTGGTTACACATTTGAATCCCTTTTTGTCTTCGTCGTTGGATCCAGCTTTGATATTTGAAGTTGGAATAAATATGTTGTATTTGGCTGATGTTCCTGGAGGTAAGCCCGAGTGGGCTTCTGCATCAATCACTGCAATTCTCACACTGTGGGATAGACAAGAGTTCTCGTCTGCTAGAGAAAGCATAGTCAGGGCAGTCGTCACCAACCTACACTTACTGGATCTCCATATGCAGGTACGCACGTTCTCTCATTTATTCGTATCACATGTTCATACCAGGTGCCCATTGTCCCTTCTAATTGAGTTACATAATAGATCTCGAAGACATTTTATCTTTGCTCAGTCTTTATACAAACAAGTCTCGTATGTGCATCCCATTAAATGATAGCTTAAGTTGTTTGTTAACTTGATATATGTAGATTTGTAAACTATCACCATTTAGCTTTGCCCTGCTGAATCCTTATGGTGGAATGAATGTTTATTTGTTTTGACATCTACAGATAAGTTACAAAAAGAATTAGAAAACAATGATATCTTATTTTAATTGCTTTCTATTACATTTAGCCTTTTAGCCATGACCATAATCAAATCAGTGAAGAGCATTGCTCACCCGATGTTGGTATGTTTAAGACATGGGAATATGAGTGCATATATGAAAGTTTAGATGTTATCATCTGTTCACCAGAATTAGAAACCTTGACCACTTACCATATGTTCTCTTGCAGGTTTCTTTGTTTAAGAAATTGCTTCTTATGGTGAGAAATTTAAGAGCAGAATCCGATCGTATGCATGCTCTAGCATGCATTTGTCGGACAGCACTGTGTGTTGATCTTTTTGCGAAGGAAAGTGTCCGAAGAGGTCAGAAACCTCTTGCGGGAACTGATATTGTTTCTCTTTTTGAGGAAGTGAGGGTAAAAGATGATCTCAATAGTATAACAAGCAAAAGCTTATTTAGAGAAGAGCTGGTTGCTTCACTGGTAGAAAGTTGTTTTCAGTTATCTCTTCCGTTACCCGAACAGAAGAATACTGGTACAGAAAGTAGAGTCATTGGCGCTTTAGCTTATGGAACTGGTTATGGTGCATTAAATTGGACGGAGCCGTCTCTGGAAGTTGTTGAAGTTTGTAAACCTTGTGTGAAATGGGACTGTGAGGGACGAACTTATGCTATTGATTGCTATTTAAAATTGCTGGTAAGATTGTGCCATATCTATGACACCAGGGGAGGTGTTAAAAGGGTCAAGGATGGAGCTTCTCAGGATCAAATTCTTAATGAGACTAGGCTACAAAACTTACAGCGCGAGCTTGTGAAAGAGTTGCGGGAGGTATGTTACATATATTTGGTAAATATAAGCTACAGTACAGACGCTGTTTGTTATGTTTGTAATTTATCTGTCTTCGGTGAAACTCATTTCTTCGCATAGAAAAATGACATTTTTTTATTATTAGAGGTAGGCTCTGGGAGCATATTGACTATTGGGGAATGGTTATTGACAGACCTCTTAACTACTTGTTAGGTGAACACTCCAAGAATTTGTGCCCGTTTAATATGGGCTGTTGCTGAACACATTGATCTTGAAGGTCTGGATCCACTTTTAGCCGATGACCCTGAAGATCCTCTGAATATTATCATAACAAATATGCGCAAGGTCTTGTTCAATGTGGATGCTTCTGCAAATACATCGAATAGGCTTCAAGATGTGCAAGCAGTTCTTCTATGCGCTCAGCGTTTGGGTTCACGCCACCCTAGGGCAGGACTGTTGTTAACAAAAGAACTTGAAGAATTCAGAAGTAGTACCTTGGCCGATTCTGTAAACAAGCACCAGTGTCGTCTTATATTGCAGAGGCTTAAATACGTTGGAAATCACCAGGAAAGCAAGTAAGTCTTATCTTCTGCCGACTGATTTTCAGTGTGATAATAACATATTTATGGCCAAGTTAATTTTATTTCCTTGTTCATTGAAGTAATTTAAATCACCCTAATAAATAAAAACTGCATGGGCAAACGTTATTTGCTAGTTCAATTATAATTTTGAGCACTGCTAATTCCTTTGTTCAAGTTTCATCAAAGTAATTATATTTGAAAATGTGCCCTTTCCAGGTGGGCTGGAGTTAGTGAGACTAGAGGAGATTATCCCTTTAGCCACCATAAGCTTACCGTTCAGTTTTATGAAGCAGCTGCTGCCCAAGACAGAAAATTGGAAGGATTGGTTCACAAGGCCATTCAAGAGCTATGGAGGCCAGATCCTAGTGAGTTAACTGTTTTACTGACAAAAGGAATCGACTCTACTTCCCTGAAGGTGCCTCCTACTGCAGCTACCTTGAGTGGTAGTAGTGATCCATGCTTCGTTGAAGCATATCATTTGACAGACTCGAATGATGGAAGGGTCACCTTGCACCTTAAGGTTAGGCCTTCGACATGAGGATAGTTTTCAGCATAACTTGTGTTTGTTTCAGTATTTTCATTGTTCAACTTGCTTCATCTTACTAGGATAAAATTATAATAACATGAATATTGAAGTGTGAATATGACATTATGATTGCTTGCTTTGTCAACGGAGCAAAACTGTTTGATGCAGGAAAGTCCGAAAGAGAACTCTAATCTCAATAAAGAATACTTCATTTCCTTGTTCTCGTAGATAAAAAAAATTCTGAACTCTAATCATGTATGATGCTTACGTGAGATATATGTGCTGCAGGTCTTGAACTTGACTGAGTTAGAACTTAGCAGGGTTGACATTCGTGTCGGCATATCTGGTGCACTATATTTCATGGATGGATCTCCTCAAGCAGTGCGGCAGCTGCGTAACCTCGGTTCACAGGTAATTTTCCAAACTTAAACGAGTAGATCTTTCTGTTCATCTCTAGTCATTTAGCCCATCTTGCATGCTCCATGTTCAACCGAAGACATGGATTTTTCCTTGTTGCAATTCAGAACTTCTAATCTACGATATCTTGGCTTTCTGATTGTTACTGTTTGTTTTATTTACTTGGTGTTGTTGTTGCTAGGATCCAGTGCTGTGCAGTGTGACGATGGGTGTCTCCCAGTTTGAGAGAAGTGCTCTTTGGGTTCAAGTATTGTATTACCCATTTTATGGAAGTGGTGGTCCAGGAGACTACGAAGGAGACTATACAGAAGAAGATCCTCAAGTTATGAGACAAAAGAGAAGCTTAAGGCCGGAGCTAGGAGAACCTGTAGTTTTGAGGTGTCAGCCTTACAAGATTCCATTAACTGATCTTCTCTTGCCACACAAAATCTCGCCTGTTGAATATTTTCGGCTTTGGCCTAGTTTGCCGGCTGTACTGGAATACACGGGTGCGTATACTTATGAAGGAAGTGGTTTCAAAGCTACTGCTGCACAGCAATATGGGGCTTCTCCCTTCCTCAGTGGTCTCAAGTCTCTCTCTTCCAAGCCTTTCCACAATGTTTGCTCTCACGTTCTCCGTACGGTTGCCGGGTTTCAAGTAGGTCCCATATTTCTTTGTTGATCTGTTATTTTTAAAATTAATTTGACTATAGGTTGTCTAATGACTCTTGTAGACTACGTTGCTGAAAAATTCTAGTGTATTATCCTAATCCCATCACCAGTACTGTATTCCTTTCTAGAATCTTGCTTGCGTTCTTGTTTGATTACCATTTGTATCTATTTTACTTTCTGAGTGGAAACTGATCTCTTTCTGTACATGGACCAGCTTTGCTTTGCTGCCAAAACTTGGTATGGAGGTTTTGTTGGAATGATGATCTTTGGTGCCAGTGAAGTTAGCAGGAATGTTGACCTAGGAGATGAAACAACAACCATGATGTGTAAATTTGTGATCAGAGCCTCTGACGCGTCAATCACAAAGGAGATCGAGTCAGATCTGCAGGGGTGGTTAGACGATATTACAGATGGGGATGTAGAATACATGCCCGAGGATGAAGTCAAGCAGGCTAGCATTGAAAGACTACGAATATCAATGGAGCGGATAGCACTGCTCAAGGCTGCTCAGCCTCCACCTAAAGATCCCAGCCTTGATGATGAGTCTGAAGAAGAATCGGAAGAGGGATCAGATGAGGAAGGGGAAGAGGAAAAGAAGAAGAGAAAAAAGAAAAGGAAGGGAAAGAAGGAGAATAGCATAGAAGAAGAAGAAGAAGAAGAAGATGATGAAAAGAAAGGACCTTCAACGCTATCAAAACTAACAGCAGAAGAGGCTGAGCACCGTGCACTTCAGGCAGCAGTGTTGCAAGAGTGGTATATGCTAAGCAAAGAAAATAGTAGAACGCAGGTTCATTAGTTGTATGCCAATTCATTTTCATTTACTTTCATGTATGGTTATATTATTCTTTGCTGTCCTCTCTTCCTGTAGTATGAAATTTGCATTTCGAGATTAGGTTGCATCGGGGAAGGTTTGTGTGCTGAGTATTTTCTTTTATCATTTCTGGTGTGGATATTTTCCCCATGTTTGTACATGATGCTGTACCGATTATTTGTACCGATTATTTGTTGGTTTCTGTTCAGTTTGAGTAATGTATTTGTGTAGTGAATCTTGGTTGTCTCTCTGTTTTTTCTTTTATCACTGCTGTTTACCCTTATACCCCATTTCCATTCGATGCACACCTGACAACTTGACCTTGCAACCAAAACAAGACCGCCGTATATCGTATACCGAACAGAGAGGACAAGTGAAAACCCTAGTCGATCCCAGAGAACCGACAGCCCACTACCCCTAATATCTATCTTGGGCTGAAATATCACAAACATTTAGTTCCTCTACTTGTGCCGCTTTCTTCAATGCCTCCCCCCTCCAAAACAAAGTTTTCAGACCCTAAAAACCCTTATTAAACCCTAAGCTCGTTGCCTCCCCTGCTTTCTCTGACTCTTCAATTCAGAGAAGAGAAAGAGAGGAAAACTTAGGGTTCAGTAGAGATGCCCAGAACAACTACGGTAGAGTTACCTGGATGTCCTCCAATCAGAGCTTTAACTTTTGATATTCTTGGTTTAATCAAAGTTATTGAATCTAGTTCAGCAGTAACAGAAGAAGCAGCAGCAGATGGTAGTAACAAACCAAAAGTTGTTACACCAGCCAATACTCCTAAAATTGTTGAAAAATGGGGTGAACCTGATGCATCAAGATGTATTCTTAATGCTTCCATTAATGACAGTAAATCTGACCCTGTATGTTCATCTTTTCCGCCCCCCTTCTTTTGATTTTCAATTTGATTATATTTCGATTATTTGATTCTAACTTTTGTGGGTTTTTGTTTGATTCCAGTTATTGGCTGTGGCTAGGAAAAATGGTCAGGTGAGATACTATACATTAGGGTTATTACTTTTTTTGTGTGGATATGTTTGGAATGAACTTAGTTTATTACATACCTTAGGGTTTGTTTGATTTGATATGCCAACCTTCTGTTCCACCGTTTAATTCCCGCCGTTACCTGCCCCTGCACCCACAACACCTCTAGCATCAAATTTCACCACCTGACCCTTCATCTACACCACCTCCACACCAATCTCACCACCGGAACCTGCACACTCCAACACCTCCCAGTTCAACAGCTGCACCAAGTGGAATGTGTGCCGCTGGAGGATTGGAGGTGGTGGATGTGGGGGAAGGTGGCATAACTGGTAGCGCGTGGTGTATATTCTGGGTAAGGGTAGAAGTTATGGTGCTGTAGCTGCTATGAGTCTTGGGTGGTGGTGGTGCAGGAGGAGGAGGATGCATCGGTGGAACCGAAGGAGGAATCCTTTAACGAGAATTTTTATCACACAAAGCAATAAATGGGTTTGGAGTACCTTAAGGTTTCATTTGAGAATTTTAAAGAGTCTGTTTTTTTTGTCTTTTGAATGAATTAATTGCAGATTGAGGTGCTTAATCCATTAAATGGGGAAATTTGTGCTTCTGAGACACTTGAAGATAATATTAACAACCCTATTTCTGGATTACATTTATTCAGAAAAGAGAACTCTGGGTTATCATCTAGGTATTGTAATTTCATTGGAAAGTTTCAAATTCTGTGCTTTTGAATTTCAATGATTAGTTTGTAGATTGGGGATGTGGTGATCATCACTGAAACTTATAAAGTAGGCTACTTAGTATACATACGACACAGTGTCTAGAGGTTTTCTTCTCAATAATTAATGAATTTGGATTGTGAACAAGTGTTGCATAATTATGAAATGCGTGTGAATTTTCGGAAAGTTGGACTGAGTGATTTATCTTTGCTAGGTCGTGCTCACTGCTTACATGTACAGAGAAAGGAAATGTGGTTTTAAGGTCTCTGGAAATTGGTGGTCCGGTTGCTGGTTCTAATGATGACTCTCGGAAGGCGTGGAATGTATGTTCGGCTGGTAATATTTTTTGTTCTGCTGTTGATGGAACTGAAAAATACGCCGTATTCGGAGGGTGAGTTCTTCATACATGGTTTAATCACTATTTTTGTAAACTGGACAAGTTAGGTTCTCAGTGAATAAGTTAGTTGAATTTATTGGTGAGAATAACGGTTTCGTGATTGTCTTACTCAGGAAGGGTGTAGAAATCAATGTATGGGATCTTGAATCATGTAGTAAGATTTGGAATGCTAAATCTGTAAGCCTTCTCTTAGTCACATACTATTTTATATTTTTCTAATGATTATCAAGATTCTTCCACTTGATTAGAGCGTTGAAGTTTTATGTTTGCCTTTTGAAGCCTAAGAAAGACAGTCTTGATATATTTACTCCAACATGGTTCACTGCTGCAACATTCCTCAGTAAGGATGACCATCGCAAAATTGTCACTGGCACAAATAGTCATCAGGTATTGTTCTTAGAAAGTTATTCACAGGGCATTCTTTTGATTAACAAAATAGTTTTGTATGTCTCAACTGGTATTTACTGTATGTGCATTTATTGCACGTCTCTGTATACATAATATACTTGTACATACTTGTAAAATTCTGTTCCTTACGGGTCAAATATTTTTATGACATGGAAACTGGACTTTGACAAACTTTATACACCTTTTACTATACACCTTTTACACAGGTTCGTCTCTACGATATATCAGCACAGAGAAGACCTGTTATATCTTTTGCTTTCCGAGCAACTGCTATCAAATCAGTTACCGAAGACCTAGATGGTCACACAATCTATTTTGGAACCGGAGGTGGTGACCTTGCCTCAGTGGATATGCGTACAGGTACATGTAGTAGTTATGTTAAATGTGAAGACTTGTCGTTTTGCCTGGTGCTTATCTACATTTATTGCAGGTTGAGTAATTGTTGACAGTTATTGTTCCTTTTTGGAACTTTATGGTTTCAGGGAAAGTACTCGGAAGCTTTATAGGGGGGAGCAGTGGAAGCATTAGGTCCATAGTTAGACATCCGGAGTTCCCCATTATTGCCTCATGTGGTGAGTTGATAATGAATCTGTAGGGTCTCCCTGTATATTCTTTCACTTGTCTGCTTGTTTTGGTTAATCTCTGCTCTCCTTCATGTCCTTGTTTATTATATTTTGAAGACTCCAAATGGGTTTGCTTTCCTCGTTGTATATTGTTTCGGAATGTAAATATTTTGTAACCAAAGAATTCATGTCTTCTGCAGGACTTGATAGATGTTTGCGCTTCTGGGACATAAAGACACGACAACCTCTCGCTGCTGTATGCTACCCAACCTCTGTTCAATAAACTCCCTAAGAACCTTTCCTACGTTATGGACCTATATATGATCTCTAATATAACCTTTTACTTGTGTTTCTGTTATTTAGCTTAGAAATACCAACTTGTTAGTATGCCTATTGCTATCTTTAACAAGATATAATGTTTTGGATGCAGGTTTTCCTGAAGCAGATTCTCACAAAAGTAGTTTTTGACTCAAATTTCTGTGACAAAGGTGAGTGTTTTCTTGGTAATCGTAGCTGAGAAGCTTGAGATGATCGTTCACTTGTAACTTAATTTGTAACTTAATTTGTATGGTTGAAATTATTGTATTCACTTGAGATGTTTTTTGTCTCATTTCAATGCCTGCTCTGCTTAATCTGTTATATTGTTCATTACCTGATCATTAAACAGGGACAATTACCGCCGCAACTGATCAACCAGAGAAGGAACAGGAGAACAAAGAGGAGGATGAAGATTTGTCTGTGAGAAGGAAGAGGTCATCCAGAGAAAATGATCAGGAGAAGCAGCTGAAGCCGAAGCAAAAGAAGCCTGTCCAGCAGGAAGTCGATGATAACGATGACGGTGAGCAGGAGAAGCAGCTCAAGCCGAAAAAGAAGAAAAATAAGAATGTTCAGCAAGAAGTTGAGGATGACTTAGATGATGAGCAGGAGAAGCAGCTCAAGCCGAAAAAGAAGCAGCAGCCTCTCCAGCAAGAAGTTGATGGTGACGATGACAATGAGCAGGAGAAGCCGATGTCAGAGGATGAAGATGCATTGCTTCCTTTGAAAAGGAAGAAGGCATCTGAAAAGAGCGAGCAGAAACAGAAGCTGAAGGCAAAAAAGAAAAAAAAGCGGGTGCCACAGGAAGATGACTAATTTAGCAGGGCCCGGCCCTGATTGGGAAACAGGGAAAGGCCCACTTCTGGGCAACAGAACCTTTTGTACTTTTTTTGAAACTAGGGTAGGCGGCACGGGCTTTGGACAGTTTTATAATGAAAAGTGATTCAGGGGCTTCGAAAAAAACTGAAGCCCTCGGATCACAGTTTTCCCGAAGTAATTGTGCTCTCCCCCTATGTATTTTTTTTTAATACCAAAACTACCCTTTTATGTTTTGATAATCGGTGATTAACCAAATTGATAATCAGTGATTAACCAAAAGTATGATTAACAAACTTAAAAAAAACTTAATCAAAAACTGAAAATCAGTGAAAAACTGAAGAAGAAGAAGAAGAGAAAAAAAAAACCTAACTTTTTTTCTAAAAAACCCAAACTTGATTCACTCAACCAAAATGAGTAAATCAAGCACCCAAATGGAGGTAGATGTATCTCCTTCCATTGAGGCTAACTTCATTGAAAAACTAGGTCACATTCACTCCATGAAAATCAAAATTCGTGAACCAGAAGTACTTACGGCTGCAATCTGAAGAACAGCTGGTAAGTTAGGCTGCCATTAAAGCTTCAGATGCAAGACGTAAGTCCATCTTAGTGGCCGTAACTTACTTACGGCTAATACCGATACTATACTTGGTAGCCGTAAGTTCCTTTTTATCAAAATTTTTGTGTCGCAAGGTTACAGGCCGTAAGTACAACTTAGCAGCCGTAAGTTTAGTTACGGCTGAATTTGTATTTGTCTTAGTAGCCGTAACTTGACTTACGTCTGGGAAAGTGTAGCCGTAACTTGACTTACGGCTGGTACCAGGGTATTTTCAGTAGCCGTAACTACTCCTGTAACTATAAAACAATGCTAATTTTTAACATACATAGATGCCTTACACCTATCAAACCCAAGTCATAACATAAGTAAACACCCAAGTTTCCCAATATAACAAAACCACACATTCATCCGTAAACAAAAGCATACCTAATATCCAAAACAAGCTAAAATAAATTCCAGATTCATAACATAAGTTTTTCACTCATAATGGGCATAAGTTTTTCACTTATGAGCATGTTTTTTGCCTTTTCCAGCACCGCCTTTTGGTCCAGCTCTACCCCCACGAGTGCGAGGACCATCATTTTGAGCACGACTACCTCTTGGTTCACCAATGTAAGGACCACCACCTCGAGTTCGACGTTGTTCAATAACCTCCTCTTCATCAATATATTCTTCTTCATCCGATACTTGAGGAGGCTGGCGAGAAGATGAGGATTCACGAGGCCTCTTGGTACCTCTCTCAAAGACTTCAAAAAGCGCATCTCCTTGGGGTGTAAGGTCATGAATTCCTTCGATTTGGTTCTTAAGAACTTCCTGTTTACTTACACTCAAAGTTTTGCCACTAGAGATGTGGGCGCACATGCTCTTTACCAACATTGCCACTCTTTTTTGCTGCAAATAACATAAGTAGGATTAGTTTAAGACCAGGGAATCATAACTATGATGAATTTATAGTGTGCTTACCCCAATTTTGGCCATTTTACCCAACAACTCCAACGATTTCTTTCCCTTCCCTTCAACGGCCTTCTTGAGTTTGGCTTTCTCTTGTTCGATGATGCGGATTGCTTCCGGATCGTGGTTGATCACATAAGGATGACCCCACTTGTAGAACCATGGCAAATAATCTGGGGTGGCCTCTTTTGTGCCCAATTCAGGAATCAGCTCGCCCATTTGGATGTTGTATTGTGGTTGGTGACGATTGTTCCATACGTCCGTTGATGGAGTTGGAGAATAGACCATCTTGATGTAGCTGTTTTCAATTTTAGTACCATCCTCTATTGGTTGCAATTTGAAGTTCTCATGACGAACAACAGTCTGAACAAAACCAATTTGACGGAGACATCGCCTAGGATTAGTCATGACAAACCCATGAGGATGATAGATAGGCCCATTATAGCCAGCAAGTGGTGAAAGCTCACGCTTGTCATCCCCCGTTTCCGGGTCTATACGCATGTATGGATCAAACACCACTTGGGATGCATCTAAGTTGTCTAATTGCTCCCTCAACCACTCTATCTTCTGATGCTTCTTTCTTAGTTGGTTTTGTTCGAAAGGATACTTCATACCTGTTGGGCGATCGTCATTAGGATCCTCATCCTCATCATCCTCATCGTCCTCATCATCCCCATCAACCTCAGGAACCTTGTCCTGCTTCCAGTGTCGGTTCAATCTTGGGCGTATCTTAAGTGTTGGAAAATGGTCATAAAACCATGACTGAAATTGAAAACATAACGTTGGGTTACAAATCAAATGAAGATGAACATAACATATTACGATAAAATGAAGATGGAAAATCAAAAATTACCTGTAAAACACCAACATTTCCAGCAATGTTGCTAGCACCCGCCCTCGAGGCCTTTCTAAGACCGTCTAAAAGGAAGGCAAGGGTTGCCGAACCCCACGAATAGTTGTGGGTGCCCTCAATGGTCCTCAACAACTGAAGGTAGCCAATATTCACCCGGTTTCCACTCTGGTCGGGGAAGAAAATGGTACCAAGTTGGTGCAACAAGAAAGCTATGGCCACCTGCTTAGCCCTATCATCAGAAAGGTCCATCTTGAGTGTACCCCCAAACTCAGGCCTCAACCTATCAAGCTTTACCTTTCGAACCACCTGTTTGCATGCGGTTCTTCTTAGGTCTTCCTCAATCTGGGATGAAGCAATATGGAATTCCTCCTCACATTTGTCTTTGTTCCACCCAAGAGTGGCGAAACATAGTTCATGCAGTTTTGTCCAAGCCATCCTTTCAGTGTACCCTTCGTGAACCGCTTTGCCTTCATTTTTGAGGCCGGTAATGGACCACATATCGTCCAAGATGAAAGTCATCTCGCCGAATCCAAAATGAAAGGTGTCGGTTTCAGGACAGTATCTCTCTCTCAAAGCGGCAGTGACAATACTGTCATGGACAACCTGAGAATTCTGAATGCCAGGCCACAATGCTGAAGCCTGAACCAGAGCCTTAACCTTTGGTGATTCTTCATTAATTGACCAAACCCCGGCCTTTTGGTGCTTCAAAAGCTGAACCGCATCTTTATGATCCTAAAATACAAAACGTTTAAATTTTAGATTTTGAAAGTAAGATTATAGTAAAGTGGGAAAAGTATTGATTCATACCGCTTGCTTACAAACTTGTGCGGCCCACGAATGCTCGTAACCAATTAACACACTTGGATTCTCCGCCTCACCCCAAAGTCTGCCGTCTTCCTTTGGTGGTAAAAACCCGTCCTTTGGAATTTTTTGGTGTCTAGGTCCAGCTTTCTTTCTCTCCTTCCTTTCGTTTGGTGGCTGTTGAGACGAGCTAGCTTGTGCTACATGTTGAGACGAGCTTGCCTGTTCTTGATGTTGAGACGAGCTAGCTTGTGCTACATGTTCAGACGAGCTTGCTTGTGCTGGATGTTCAGGCGAGTTTGCTTGTGTCAATAACAGATTTGGTGGTGGTTCCTCAGAAACTACAGCATCAATTGGAGCAACATCCTCCAAAATATGTTCACCGCTCCCACTTCCTCCCTCACCTACCAGGCCTACCCTTGCACCTCTGTTGCCGGCGTGCAAATTAACAACCCCACGAGCTGGGGGGGAAGCAACAGGGGTCAGGTCATTAGCTCCCTTTTTCTTCCGCCTGTGGTAAACATTTGGTGAACAACGACTGTTTGAAACAACAGAACCAAGGAAATAAATTACTACTTACGGCTACATAGGGGTTGAAGAAGCAAAACGTAACTAACCTACGGCTACAAATGCCCCTATCGAAAGTCGACGTAAGTAACTTACGGCTGAAAGTTATAAGCAATTAGTAGCCGTAACTAGTTGACATTTGGTATCCAAAAGTTACAGGAGTACTTACGGCTGCTAAGGCAAAAACTTTTGGCGCCGTAACTATACTTACGGCTGATAATTACCACTTACGGCTACTAACTCTGCGATACAACTTTGGTTTCACTAAAGGAACTTACGGCTACAAATGTGAAAACCTAAGTAGCCGTAACTAACACTGTAACCGCAATTTGCCCTAGTTACATTTCGAAAAATAAATCTAAGAAATAAAAACTGAAATTGGAGAGATGGGTATTCAATTCTTACCTTTGGGAGACCATTTCGGGGTTGGATTGAAATTGTGGAGGCGGTTGTAGTGGAGGGGTTAATAGTGGCGGTGGGTTTTCGGAGAAAACCGCTCTTGGTCGAGTGGGTTCTTCCCCCTCCTTTGGTTTTGATTTCTTCGTCATGCTTTTATAGAATTTAATCGCCGATGAAAGTATTCGTAATCGCCAATTAAGCGAGACGAGGAAATAGAAGAGAAGAAGAGAAAGAGAGAAAGGAGGCGTAGAAGAAGAAGAAGAAGAAGAAGAAAGAAGAAGAAAAAAGAAGAAGCCCCTTTGGCTTTTTATTAAAGGTTTTACTGCACACGCGTGTGTTCCGCACATGTGGCCAATTGGGGTGCAAAAAGAGAGCATGGGTTGTTTCTGCGGGTGTAAATAGTAAATACAACATAACTACTAATTTCAAATATAGATGATACAACTACTAATATTCAACCATTAAAACACATAATTGGTTCACCCATAGATGTTTAGGTTTACACATAACATAAAAGAAGAACCGTACTCAACACATAATCAAAATCAACTAACATTTCCAGTTCCAAACCATGTTCGGCTGCGGATTAGTTCAAAGCTCGGTCCGCCATTCGCCTCGACAAGTGGACGAAGACGTTCTACAGCAACACAAATTCTATTGCGACAAGGAACGTCGTCCACCTCACCAACTCTCTTGCGTCGAAGATTACGGATTGGTCGCTCATTAAGGTCACAAGTGCAAGGGATATAGCTGGGGCCAGGATCAGGGTCATCACCCAATAGTGGTAGAATATTACGAATTGGTGATCTTATGGCAGGAAGATACTCCCTTTCCGCACCTTCTTGTGGAAGTTCCTCAATAACTTGGCTAGTTTCATTTGGTTCAATCACAACACTGGATTCAGGAATCTGTACTTGCATTATTTCAGTTGGTGCAGCCACGGCACTTGAGTCTGGTTCTCTGAAGCGCAAAATATGGCAGAGAAATGTGAGAAAATTGGTTGTCAGTGTAACTTACGGCTACTAATCCAAATAGAAATGCAGCCGTAACTCAACCTACGGCTACTAATACAAATAGATATGCAGCCGTAACTAAACTTACGGCTGATAAGTTTGCACTTACGGCCTGTAACCTTGCGACAAAAAAATTTTGATTTACAGAAACTTACGGCTAGTAACTAAAGTATCGAAATGAGACGTAAATAACTTACGGCTAGTAAACTAAACTTACGGCTTGGATCTGAAGCTTTAATGGCTTACCTAACAAACTACTTACGGCTAGCTGTTCTTCAGATGCGAGACGTAAAGAGGACTTACGGCTCTAATAGCCAGCCGTAAGTAGTTCTGGAACTCGTTTTTTGATTTTCATGGAGTGAATCTTACCTAGTTTTAGCACCAAAATCAATAACAAGAGAGTGGGTTTGGATGCTTACCTTTGCTGCTCCATTGTTGCATCAGTTTTGGTTCCATCCATGATCAAAAACTCGAAAATGAGAAATGTGGAGAGGAAATGGGGAAAAAAAGAGAGGTAAGAGAGGAGAAGAGAGGGGAGAAATTTTGATGTTTTGATTGTTAGGTTTTGATTTTTTTTGTGTGGGATATAAGTATTTATGTTTGTAATTAGGGTGGGGTAAATTTGGGTAAGAATTAGTATAAATTAGTATAAGGTTAACTTAGTCATTTCACGATTTTTTTACACCCCCTTATAATTCGGCTGGACATTTGAAGTAAATAGTGCAGGGGCTTCAAAAAATTTCAAAAAACTGAAGCCCCTGAATCACTTTTCTTTATAATATGATTGTCATATCATGGTCCTTATATAGAAAACTCTGTTCAAACCATCTAAATGAATTTATCTACCAGAGAATAATTCATTTTACCATCACTGACATCTAAAGACTTGGTTTACTTGGTTCCCTACAAATAAAATCACCGCAACAGTGTTATTTCAAACAGTCAAGGTGAAAATGACTGTCCAACAGTTAACTTGGTTATACTTTACAACTTGCCACCTACCTACTGTTGTAGCTTATGAAGCCATTTAGACGCTAAGCCATTCCCAAAGGAAGTTCAACATATGGCAGACTATTCAAGTTACGAAAAGGATCAAATAACACCAAGTAGGTGCCAATTGAAACAACATACAAACCAGCTCATGAAGAGGAGCTAGTATTGACAACCAAATTACATCTAACGCATTATTGCCTCCCAATTACTAAGGCTTAGTCTTAATGGTGTCCAGATTGGCTACTACTTCCACCAAAAGCGTGGTCTTTTCCACCTCTATTACTTTTCTCTCCTAGCAGATGCTAGTAGCTCAAGTAGTAGCAAGATTGAAACGCTGAACCATTCAGCGCTGAAAAAGTACGGAAAATGCTGAATGGTTCAGCGCTAAAAGAATTTTCCAACAAAATCTTATATAATAAATCTAATAATATATTTTTTGTATCTTATCCGTTTAAATCATCCAACGGCCCAAAATTGTTGGGCGCTGAATGATTCAGTGTATAGTTGTCCAATCTCACCAAACCATAAGAACCCCTCTAGGCTACTATCTGACGTGGATGTCCAATCTAGTATACTAGATTGGACACCATAAATATTAAGTGAAAACCCGAAGGAAAAAAAAACAATTTCCCTCACTCCCAATTGAACAACAAAATCTATACACTGTCAATGATGTCATTTAAAGATTTATGTTTGCCTTTGTAAACTCTAGCATTTCTTTCGATCCAAATAGCCCACTGAATAACATATGGGTAAATGTCACAAATTTGTTAGGAAATAAGACGGTTTCCTAGTTTAATCCGTTTCCTGTTTTGGTTCGTTCCTTGTTAAGTTCGGTTACCTAATATAATTAGGAGTGAATTAGGAAAAAGTATGGGTTTCCTAGTAGGAGACTAATTTACTTGGTGGCCAAGTTTGTATTCTCTATATATAGGACTAGAATTGTGGGTGTAGAGATATCCAACCTAGAAGAGTGGTAAAGCCTTGTGCTTAGGATTTTTGGTCTCTTTGTTAGGAAGGGTCGGTGCTACCGTGAAGGTCAATATCGGTGTGTGAGAAAACTTGTAGAGAGAGGGTTTGGTGTTCTAGTGTGTAGGTTTAGGGCTTTGCCCTAAACTGGGTTTGCTAGAGTGTTTCCATGTTTCTCCTCTGTTATTGGCAACTGTGAAGAAGGTGTAGAAGAGAAGATATATGAGGCTGGTTTGAAGAGAATGGTTTAGAGAGTTGATTTCTAAGGTTTCTCAATGGTGTCTCAGGTATGTCTTGGTAACTCTTCGGTTTGGGTCTTCTCGTGGGAGTTGTGTAAAGAGCATGTATATGGTCTTGATAGTAATAGAAGTTTCTCTGGTGGTGTTGGTCGTGGAGTAGCCTGCAAAGGTGAACCACGTATATCTTGTGTTGTGGTTGTGTGCTTATTTATCTTCTGTCTATATTATTATTTCTCCGTGTATGGTTCAAATCACCAACAACCCTTGTGATCCTGTATTCCGCTGTGCTAGGGGTGCCAATTTCCCCAACAAAATTCTCCTTCTAATTGCAGTAGCCTTTGTCTTCTGCTTCCTCCATTCCCATATAGTAGCTCTGACTGAATCATGATACACCCATTGTAGCTTATAACAGCTCAAAATATAAAGTTATACTGAACCTGTAGTCTCATAGACAAAAGTATATGGTTATTAGACTCAACAACCTTCTTGCACAACATGCAACCATTCACATTTATTGTATTCCTGTATGAGTCCATAGTAGCAACTGCACATAGCTCAAAGTCCATACAAAAAAGATTACCCTCCGAGGAATTCTTGGATTCCAAACACACTTGTATATGGAAACATAATAATGCCTTATACTTCCGGTGTTTTGTAACATTCTTTCACAGAAAAACTCTTATTTCCTGGTTACCATACCCTCTGATCAATCCTCCTGTCCGTAGTTATAACAGGTAACATATTTAATAATTGAGCAACTTCCTCAATCTTTGCATTCTTAAGTAGTCTTTGGAATGCAAAAGCCCCAATCACCATCTGTACCTGCAACTTGCATTTTGAATGCAAAGTTCCAACTTCCTCATGTGCATTTAATGAGCATATGTTTTTTTTGTTTCATTTGTAATGCCTGCTCTGCTTAATATGTTATATTGTTCATTTCCTGATCATTAAACAGAGACGATTACCACTGATAGGTTCGGGAACCTACAATAAATATACTGCAAGTGCACAGTGTCTAACTGGTAGACAACGGCAAGTACAGGTCGAACCCATAGGGAGCGGTGGAAATTATCGTAACTAATATTCCTAATTTATTAATCAAAAATGATGTTTATGGGATTTTTAAAATAATAATAAAATGCAAAATAAATCAAACAAAGTAAAAGAGTCGGTAACTAGGAAGACGGTAACTAGGGGTTTACGGTATCCACCACTATTTCTGTTTTAATTACTGAAAAGAAACATAATTCTAAATATTCGTATACTCTTTGTTCTATTGACATCACCTATTATATGTATTAGAGTCGCAAATATCACTGGTATACTAAAAGCATAGCACATCAAAGATATCACCCAAGCATGCACCATCAAACTGTATCAGCGAGAAAATTATACGAAACTAATTATACTTTCGCAAATAATATTTGACTATCCTAAGCATATATAACCCATCAAAGAAATTAACCAAGCATGGATCATCAAATTATATGACAAAAATATTTGCGAAACTATTAATTATGCACTAGGTTATTATAACCGTGAAGCAACAACTGATTTTCCAATTAATCAGTAAACGACATTCAAGAATTAATAGCCTTCAACCATATGTATATTTCAATTAAAAGTAGTCTATGCTCAAAATGGCTTCTACAGAAAAACCCTAGTCACAAAGCTATTAGAACATGGCTATGGATTTCTCAAAACCCATTAAAATAAATTACAAGATAAAAGAAATTAAACCAATGATGTCGCGCGTCACCACAATATATTGGCCTTCTTCCTCTCTCCGTTTCTCCCCTACCAGTACCTCCTCAACACCCTTCTCTGGCCGTCCAGAGCTCCTTGCCGTTTTCCAGCTCCCAAAACCAATGGTTTTTTTTTATCCCTTTTATATTCGGAGCTGCTACAGGCGGCCCAAAAAAGGGTGCCCGAAAACGGACCATGATGTGGCACCATCAAGGTCCGTAGGATTAGCAGGGGGGTTTTGTGTGGTGGATTTTCGATGGTGGGACCCACACTCTCTCTCTTCTCACTCTCTATCTCTCTTGGTCCGTTTTTGGGCAGGCACTATTCCGGGCCGCGAAAAGCGTTTTCGTTTTATATTCTCTCAAAATCCTTCCTTGGTATCTGGCACAAAGGCAGGTGTAAAGAATTTTGTCGGTGGGATAGTAAGTGATGATGCTACCGTGCGACAGGAAGCATTATAATGGAGCTCGTACATTTCTTTGATTGGCTTAAAACTTCAAAGGAACCCACATGGACGAATCTGCTCCCTTGGACTCCTTCTAGGACATCAAACTGGATGTTCTGCTTTACGCCGAATAGTTGCTAAGCTGCTGCGTGTTTTGTCGTCATTCGTTTCTTTTTCTTCTTCACGTGCTAATGGGATAAACAAGGAAACTCCTTTCCCCAAAATCCGGTCGCATGTTCCACTCAAAATCAGCCAACATATTTCCTTGTTCGTGGACCCCACAAGCATGCAAAACAAATCCCTCTTCTTCTCCAGCTGCGTGGCAACACGTGCCTGTCCTTCTCTTTTCTGCTACGCAGTCTTCTTTTCTCCCCTGTTTGCTTCTTTTCTTCTGCCACCGACCACTGACGCTCCTTCTCCGGTTGGTTGCCCTTTAACAATATGGCTGCCCCTTAACGCAAATTTGACACATTTTCTCTTTTATTCCAGATTTTCTACAAAACACAAACAAAAGGGTAAAATGCACCTTTTACATGAAAAATAGCTAAAGAAAGTGTAATCAATATATGTTTAGAGAGGTGTTTTTAGACGCCTATCAACCACCACAACTGATCAACAAGAAAAGGAACGAGAGAAGAAAGAGGATGATGAAGATTTGTCTGTGAGAAGGGAGAAGTCATCCAAAGAAATGATCACCAGGAAGTCGATGATAAAGATGACAGTGAGCAGGAGACGCAACTCAAGCCGAAATAAATAAATAAATAAATAAATAGGAATGTGCATCAAGAAGTTGATGATGAGCAAGAGAAGCAGCTCAAGGCGAAAAATAAGAAGAAGCCTCTCCAGCAAGAAGTTGATGATGACAAAGACGATGAGCCGGAGAAGGTGATGTCAGAGGATGAAGAAGATGCAGAAGACGCATCGCTTCCTGTGAAATGACGAAGGCATCTAAAAAGAGAGTATAAATTTTTTCTTTTAGCTTAAGCAAGTCTGGCCTTGGCCAAGACGGTCAACTTTGGGTAGCATTGCAAGGGGCAGCAAAAATAGTTGAAGTACCTGGCGTTTTGAGCTTTCATAATCAAGAAACCGAACAACAAAGATAATATATCATTTTTTTTTCTAGCTATAGTACTAAACCACCCCCACCCTCCCATTATTTACTGCTACCACTACCCTTACCCGTTACCATTATAGTTCATTTTACATTATAACTTATTAAATTTAATTAACCATGTTCTATTCAACAGTGATGAGCATTTCTAAGTATTTCCGGTTTATCCCATTGTTTTATTTATGTTTTTGGTAAAATTAATTTAGACTAGCATATATCTTTTACATGGTTATAAGATTATTTATAGGACAACATTATAAATAGATCACTACGTTTTGCTTTATAATTCGTGTCGTGTTTCCATTGCGAAAGTAGTGTATTTTTTTTTTCTTTTTGGTGTGACTATATTACAGGGCATCATTTTAGTGTTTCACATTGTTGCAAAACAAAATCCGGCCCTGATGATTCGTAATATTGAACCATAGAAGGGGCAACAAAATAAATAAATAATGTTTCTTTGCAGGAATACGTGGGGAAGGGTGTTTGACCACCATATGCAAGATGCAGGAAGTGCTTCTTGACAAATGACAAGTTTGCACCATTATGGGACAAACTAACAGGCAAACTGGCAAATTTGTTAGTTAGACGGGGGAGAAAGTTCTATCGAGTGAGAGAAGGAATCTCACTCGATAAAGACAATCTCACGCGAAATTAATTTCTACGTTGATCTGTACTTTCATCTGATGGTCCATATTCATACTTATATAAACAACACTGAAAAGGAGGGGATACAAGGGTACACCACCAATTTTTGAATTCGTGAACCTAGTTGATTAGGTTACTTGAACGATCTCACAAATCAATATTCAAGCAACAACCCGGGTACAATTCTTTGTTCAAGAACCGAACCCTCTCATTAAAAATGGATTCACTCATGGGTTTATAATCAACAATCGTGCAATATTTTAATTATATAGATCATAGAATATATAATGCAGAAGGTAAAAGTAATGCAAGATACCCGAAGTTTTGTTAACGAGGAAACCACAACCAGCTGAAAACCCCCAGGACCTACTCCAGATTTGAACGCATACAATATTAAGCGAATACAGACGCTAACCTACTCTCAGACTTCAGACTGGAATGTATCGAGACTGAATTAACCTTCCAAGAAACTCAGCTACCATTGTGCTCCTACGTCTCTTCACTCCCGCAGAAGCCTACGGACTTGATTCCCCTAGATGACGTCCTTTACAGGCCTAGGAGTTGCTCCACTGTCCGTCGTGAAGACTAGCGCTGCCCTGCCCCAAACATGACGCCTGGTTGTACTCGATTTGTCTTTCAACAAAGAATACGATATGTGATTTCCTTTAGACTTAAAGTCAAGGTTAATGGAAATCGATTTACTGATTAGGGCTTATTGATCTAGCCTAAACAGTTTTACCTCGTAATGTGTGACGAACTCGATATGAAACCTAATTCGTGAATTGCGTTATGAAGTTTATAGGACTTAAAACACTGAGTGTTGCCTTACGAAGCTTCTATCAAATATTTGGTATTTATTGATTGAATTGACCGCAACAAAACAATCGACCTAAGATACAGGATCAGGAATATTACTTCCGACATGTGCTTCACGATCCTCAAGTGATGTTTTTCAAATAGTCGTAGTCCAAGAAAATAACTTTGAAATAACGACCAACCTTATGCAAGGATACACAAATGTGTAGAGGATTGAATTGTATCCTGCAGGAGGTCCTCTATTTATATTGATCGTCAAGGGAGGCTTTGTTTTAAAGTTAAGCAACCTTGAGTAGGGCTCAAGCAAGTTTCCGAACTAACAAAAGTCCATAGGCCTGCTTTGAGATCCAACTCAATCTTTTTCTAACCCGTTGGTGAAAACGTAACGGCCGTGAGAAGACTCGCCTTGATCAAATCGAATGATAGCAAAGTCTTAGCAAATAAACCATGCTACGGAGTCCATGTAAGTATACACAAACGTAAAAAGACTATCGTGGACAAGAGCTCCATGGGCCTATGCATAAGTCAAATGTGGAAATAGAGCTAGTTCTCGAATTACACCTGAACAGTGTACGCTTTCATATGCTGGAAGGGAAATTCTTGAACTCAATAGTTATTCATGAACACAAACAATGAGAGGGACACATTTTGGTTTCTTAAATTGTTTCCATGTTTTGCAAACAATGAGAAACATATACAACTTATGGTTCATCGATTAAAACATAATTTACATTCGAGTATATTGTTGTAATAATGGCATTAGGTCTAAATAATTAATTTAAATTCGAGTTTGTATTAAAAAAAATGTTCCAATGCTGAATATTATATAAAAAATAATCATAGAAATGCCGATCTTTTTTCAAAATGAGATACTTCAGATGCATTACATAATTGACCACATTGCGACTCATTAATCCACACTACAAGCAAGTAAACTTTTAAATACAGTAAAACCTCTATCTAAGAATATCCTTGGGACTGTAAGAAAATATTCTTATAACGAGGTTATTCTTATATAGAGGTAATTTTTACAAAGATTAAGCCAATTCGGGACCGGAGTTTATTCCCTTATAAAGTATTCTTATATAGAGGTTTTACTGTAACCACGACGCTCATTAAGAAAAACCTTGTGTATGTTGTATTGAGCGGCGTACTGATAACTTGAGCTTTTCTATCTTCGATATTCCTCTAGAGCTCTCCCCAGAAGCCCATCGTTTGTTTCACCCTAAGTCGATATTTCTTTATAATGCGATACAAGGCTATAAATCTTTGAACACCTTTCTTTATTATTTTAAAACGACTAAACAACCGACGAATATCACGGTAATTAGGGTTACCGGTTTCAGTTACAAAGTTTTCAAGACCATGTTGCCGTCATTCCAATAACTGATACTTACTATAGCATTTTGATGTCGTTCTTGTCCTCTTTTTGGATAGTATATCACGTCGTTTCTGCAAAGAAATAAATCTTATTCTAGAGTGAAATTAGGACCGTGCAGTGAGTGTTTCTTTTGATTTCGAGTGACACTGTATTTTTTCTGTTGATCGAGTCAAGGGATTAGACACGGTAGAAGATTGTTTCTCTGATTTGGATTTTTGTAAGCGCAGTATTTCTTCTATTGATCGAGTTGGCGGAGTAGATAAATCAGACATTGTAGAATTTTACTTGAGTAAGATATGAAGAAGAAATCAATGTAGAGAATTGGAATGAGTTTCTTTTGTAGAGGAAAAACCCAAAGCCTTTTTTTTCTCTCTAAACCATTGTGTCCTAACGGCTCTTTTTTCAATTGATAGATTTTTAGTTAAAAATTTCATAACATTTAAAATTTCAAATCATTGTACTATCTGGTAACATCAAAATTTCATTGATACTAATGCCTTTCTGAAGATAGTGAAGAATTGCTTGGCTAGTCATGATGTTAATTTAAGATTAAGCAATTTTCTTTTCTATAGGTTAGGTGTTGTTATTCATAAAGTGTTGGTACTCAGCTTGTTGCTAGGCTACGAACCAATCATTTGGAAAGTGTACATGATAATTAAATGCCAAGAAGGGCTGTTATTTTTTTTTTTTTTTTGATATAATGAAAGTCTAACTTTCAAATTTATTAAAATACTGCATCATTTTTTTTAACATTGATAAACTTTAAAATTCAATTAAAAGCGTGGACTATCGTTGTTGTAATGACCCGCAAGCAGGTCAATGACTATAGACTAGTCAAATGACAATTACGCCGCGTATTAACTCAATTGATTGAATTCAAACACCAAAATAAAGTAATTAATCAAATCATTTTGGACCAACTAATAGTACCATTAAATAGATATCGAAAAATTAGGCGAAATCGACTATTAAAACGCGTCAATCGGATGTCGGATGAGGAAGATACGACACTCGAAAGATTAGGTCTAGACATCCCTTAGTAATTGGATAGAGTTGGTAATAGTAAACCGTGGGTTGGTGTAAATGGGGTGTAAATAAGACTAATTATGTTACTAAGTGTAACTAGGGTGTAATTATATTTATAATACTAATAATAATTAGGTTTGGGTGGGAGTGTAAGAGAAGTGTAATAAAAGAAATATGTTTTGAGATATTTTTGAACTAGCTTGAGTTTATCCTCCGTTTGGTCCAAGTTGGTGGTGTTGTGTTAGGAAGAAACCATAGGTGAGTCATAGGCAGAGATATATTTGAGACTTGAGAGGGAGAGTTTGAGAGAGATAAGTATTTGGGAGAAGCAGAGAGTTTGGGATGATGATGGGAGTAAGCTTATAACACCATGATTGATAGTTTTGATGTTGGTTAATGGTGTGTTGGTGATGATCATGGTGTGTGTGAGGCTAGAACAAACTTAACTATCCAAGGTATCTCTTTGAATCACTTCTAATTGGTGAATTATGAATTGGGTGGTCTTTAGATGTTGAATATAGATTAAATTCAATCAAATTCTTGATGTATGATGATCATGCTTTTTAGGGTTTTTTTTTTTTTTTTGAACAGTAAAAAAGAACTTTTATAAAAAAAACAAAGGATCCAACATGAGCCAGATGCCCACAATTACAACCAAGTCAGGGGGACCAACAAACCATTCTCAAACCCAAAAAAATACAAATAGAAAATACCAATCAATGCGAATCGAAAACTACACTTCGCCATCTGCTTATGAAGTTCGCTAATGAGACGCCATCGAACACGTCTTTGTGACTTAACCACAAACCTAGTAAAATCTTGACCTTTGTTTTTACTTTCTCTTCGTTAGCGCTAATATTTTGGAACGCTCTAAGATTTCTTTCCCGCCAAATCTCCCAAATAATAGCTGCAGGAATAACTTTCCAAACTAAAGACATTCTACCATTACCCAATTTACTCCAAGAGTTGATGAGACTACAAATATTTTGAGGAGATGCCCATTTCATTTTGAACTCACCAATGAAGTAATTCCATATTCTCCAAGTAAAATCACAATGGATGAAAAGGTGACAGTTTGTTTCTTCTTCCTTGAGACAAAGATAACACCTATTAACCCATGACCAACCTCTTCTCTGAAGACCATTTTGAGTTAATGCCTTCTCTTGGATAGCCAGCCACATTAAGAAACTAACTTTCGTCGGCCATGAAGTCGACCAAATCCGGGTAGGCGGTGAAGATAAGTGGATTTTAGTCTCACCAGATGAAAGCCACATATAACAACTTTTTACCGAAATTTTTTCGAGTTTTTTTTTTTTTTTTGATACGAAGATGATTTTTATTGATTAAGAGATTGTAGAGTTGTTGTCTCTGTCAATCTCACGAGAAATCCAAGGTTCAAAATTACAATATTGCTCTAAATTGCGCTTATCTTTCCTAACTGTTTTTGAAATAGTATCAGAGGCTCTATTAAGCTCTCTATTAACTGAAATAAACTGCCACTCATGTAAGCAAAACAAAAGTCTTCTGATTTCCTTTATATGAGCTTTATTCTCCCATCTAACTAGAGATTCATCTTCCAAGACTGCCTTAACCACCACATCTGCATCAGCTTCAAAGATCACCTTGTTCAGCTTTAGGTAGACTGCCCACTGAAATTTTTTCGAGTTTGTCTGTGCTTTTTAGGGTTTACTGCTGCCCTGTTTAGAAACACTGAAACGACCATCTTAAGTATTTTATTGATTTTTGGTTTGAACATGAAAAATGGAGGTATGTTCCTTAGCTTTCCACAACAACTTAGTTTGCTTGATTTCATTAAGAATTGAATTTTTGGTGGCCATTTTAATACCTACTGCTAAATCTGGAAATCTGGGTAAAAACAACAGTGAGGTGACCTGTTCTAGGCCGTTTCTAGGACGATAGGAATTTTATTGAATTTTTCCAAAATATGTAACTTGGATTACGTCTTTCAGGCTTTCTATTCATATATAGCATTTCTCATTTGGATCAAAATTGAAATAGATAGAGCTTCTCAAAGTTAGACCCTTGTGCTGTTTTAAAAGTTGAAAACATCTAAAATTTGGCTAAGTATAGATGTAGGAGATGACTGAGTCAGCCGAGGCAGCTTCTGTCTCGTGAGTCAGGCCGAGTCAGTCACCGTGTACGAGTAGAAAATCTGCATAGGTACTCGAGGTGCCCTATCCGTC
>JAJJMA010182657.1:0-12910 GCA_023529015.1 Papaver nudicaule
TTATGGGGTTTTGTTTGTGGGGTGAAAGAGATGGAGAGAGTGGGGAATGTGAATTGGTTTTTGAAACTGCTTTTTAATATTATTATTAGTAGATTAAAAACCTGGCGTTATTGGGGCGGATTTGAAAGAATGGGGGCAGACCGAGTTGATGTCGCGATCCAGTTAGACGTGTTAAGGGGTGGCTAAATGGGTGGGCGAAAATTCAGTATACCCTTTCCCAAACAAGTAAAATGTCTGTACTACCCTTTCCTTAATCTTTAAACCTAAACCTACCGAATGAACCTGGTTCATTCTCATTCTTCTCCTCCCCTTTCTCCCCTTCTCCTCCACAACCACCATTTTCGTTCGCCGTTCACTACCATTTTCCTCCTCTATCCCATACTCTCAATTATATTCGGTTGCTTCTTCATTATTTGATTTCATCGTCGATTATTCGTCGTTAAGCGTCGATTCGATAACGATTCATCGTCGATATAATGGCTCCGAAAAAGAATAAAGGAAAGGATACAACACCCCCTCCTTCACCTTCTTCTTCTTCTTCTACTGACACTTCAATTCGACGAGAATTTGGCGAAGAAGACGAGGGACATTCAACCCCCGACCCAGAAATTGACAATTGGTTTGAAGGAGATGCGAGAGAGCACGCTGCATTGAAAGAAGTGGTTCCACCAGAATTAGTTCCACCAATGGTTTCAGTGAGGTAATTCTCAAGCTTATGTATGAAGTTAGCAATTAGGGTTTCCAATTTTCGCCCAGAAAAACTAGGGTTTAGGGTTTATGTATGAACATCATAACTCGGTAGCTCTTTTGCTTACCGAGTACTTATGGATTATACACTACTCGACAGCTCTTTTGACTTACCGAGTATGATAAGTCATATCTCCTTTTTTCTGTATAATTTTTAAGGTATAATCAGTTGCAATTTTGCCTGCCGAGTAACAATTTTTTTTTACTCGGTAGCTCTTCTGTTTGCCAAGTATGTTTGTGCTGTTGAAGGGTTTAACACCACTCGGTAACTCATTTATTTATCGAGCTACCGAGTAATTGTACTCGACAGCTTTATTGTTTTACTAAGGGTCAATTCTCCACTCTCGGTTTCTTTTTTGGTTGCCGAGTATGTGTTATGTGCCTTCAATTTTACACTACTCGGTAGATACATGTACTACCGAATGGTGCTAGACACATATACTTTGTTTTAGAACCTGATATGCTAGTTTTTCTTTTCTTTGTTTTGTACTTTGGTATACATTAGGGCCAGGGAAATTAGAACGAAGAGAAGACAAGACAAGCCAGTACAACACAATCTAACTATACAATCTCCGGCAAGTCTACCAGCACGAACTAAAGGGGGTCAGAAATTAGTTCACCCGGATTGTAAATACCCTTCACCTTGTTCAACATCCAAACATAACTTGGTTCGATCTCCCTATCCATCAATCCCCAAGCCACGGTGAAACTTTGTTTGTATGGCAAGCAATATTGATCAACGACATGTTGTATTTATTGGTCTTGTAAGTGCAATCTATCAACAAAATTGGTGGAAGCATCTTGCAAGTTTAATCATATCCGGATGCGCCAAAAAATACGTTTCACTTCCCCGTTTATGGTTTGTCTTCTCATTGTGTAGTTGTGTTGCTCGCATAACCAAGCCGATTGAGCCATAATCAATCGACCATCCCAATCCATCTTTCTAAACATGGCTTGCGCGGCTTTAATTGTATTCAAAGTAGACAAGTTGTTGGGTCTTGCTCCCTTATCATAGTGAGGATTTGATTCCCGGTACTTGTGCCCATCATCGCCCTTACAAGATCCATTTGATGTGGAGTCAACTTAGCATAAGCAACGTGCTCAACAAGACTTTCCGGATCATCATGGTTGTGATAACCATTCATTACTTTCATTCTCCACAAATCATCACGTCCTAGATTAAAAAGAATCTTGAACGGACAATCGGTCTTCTTTGAATGAGTATTGTAATTCATGTCGGTCTTCTTTATAGGCTTATAACCCTTTGCTTTATGACTTTCATCCTTCCTACCGCACTCACAAATCATTTCAAATCTATTCCACCTTGAATTTCGACCCGTGGTTACTACGCACATGTTCTCTCTTGCACGCCCCACAAGCCAAGCCTTTGCATCATCCCTCTCTTTCCATGTCTATACGAGAAAGTCACAACAATTAAAAAGCCAAACCAAACGGGATAAAATCATAGATAAATATAAGTGTAGGAGGCATACCAAGTCAGTTAGATAGTGTGAGGAGGTATAGGGTCGCAAATATGAATCATATTCAACAACATCATCCTCGGGAAGGTCCCCAAAGGGTACAACCTACAAAGAAGATTGAAAACATTAGACAACTAAATTGGAAAATTAACAACAATCGGTAGCTCAACCAAATAGACGAACTGCCGAGTAGTACTGGAAAGCATCACTCGGTAGCTAATAAAGCCACCGAATATAGATGAGTTTTGGCCAATATTCTGTACCAAAAATCAATATGATTCGGTAGCTTTAGACTACCGAGTATACATTCGGTAGCTAATTAAATCACCTTAGACTACCGAGTACACATTCGGTAGCTTAGAAAAGATTTCGAGCGACCGAATGGTTACTTTATTGTGCATGTAGGTGGTTGGGATATTTGGTGGCTCCATTAATGGTCTGGATCTACCGAATACTCTAACTGCAACATTCAATGCATGCAAACTTTGATTTTTCATACGTCAATCAACCATTACAAGCTAATGGGTTTCAAATTAGAGCATTACCTGATCATTTGGAGTCGAGTTCACTTCCTTTCCTTTCTTTGATTCTTCATATTTTTCCAAACACTCTTTTTCATGGTTTTTCTCTATAATGGTAGAGTTCCAACAATCCATGGCTTCCTCCACGTAAGATGAATTCGTAGCATGATCACCCTCACGGGAAAAAGATTCACCCCGCTCAATCTCACTCAAAACAACCATCTCAAAAAAAAAAAAAAAAACTTCTTCTTATTTTTCTTCTTCTTCTTCTAACTCTCTCTCAAAATAACAAAAATAAAACAACTAAGCTAATCGGTGGCTAAGTAGGTTAATTTGTAGTTAGGTTAGATTATTCGGTAACTTCAATGAGTTAATCGGTAGCTTACTATGTGTGGGGGTATTTTAGACACTGAGATAAGGGATAGCCTAATTACGTTTGGGTGAACGGGTTTTTAAAAAAAAACTCAATCTGCCCCATTCTTTCAAATCCGCCCCAATGACGCCAGGATTAAAAAGTAAGAAAAAAAGGATGTATCATTGTACTTCCAGTAGTATATTCATTGCTGATGGTGTATCCTTCCTTCCAAGATGCTTCACAAAAGGTTTACCCAAAAGTTTGTTTAAATTAGGGGCTAGTTTGATTAATATGGACAAGCATGTAACAAAGAGAGATCAGACATCTTTAGATGGACAATATCTTACAATTTCGGCATCATTTTTTTTTACATTACGCAAACGAAGTTGGACTCAAGTTCCGTCACAACCTCGTCCGTGACACCTTTGCAGACATTTGTGTGAGAGCGGGAGTGCCAATCAAGATTGAAACCCAATTAGGTTTTCTTACACAAGATGGTGGGGCCGCTAGACCGGCGGACATCTTAATATACAATTGGGATAACGGGCGCGATACATGCCTTGATGTTATTGGTATCTCACCATTCACGGGTGGAGGAGTGCAAGCCTTCACACCAGGAATTGCCTTGAATTCGCATTTTCCTGCAAAATTATACTCCCTTCATCCCACATTAATTGAGCTAGTTCTATTTTAAATTTGTCCCACATTAATTGAGCTAGTTCAATTATATAGGTCATGTTTTTAATCTTATCATTTTAAATGATTATTGTTATGAAATCTTAATACATTAAATATTTATAATTTTATATAGTCATGTTTATACTCGTTGTGTAGGTGTTTTAAAATGCTATAATTGGATACGTGCCATAATTTGAGAGATATGTCGTTTAAATTTTACTATTATGTTATCTATAAGGATATAATTGAAAAAAAAAACAATAAAAAACTATTTTCTTCCTTGCCTTAAGAATTGTGTAAATCTCAACAAGCTCAATTAATATGGGACGGAGGGAGTATATTGTTAGGGTTTGTCAGTAAATTTTGGGGATCTGAAGGATTATGTTCAATTTGGTAGTTTAATCATATGGCATCGTCCGATCTATAAATGTTTCACCTAGTGTTACTCCTACTTGCCTATTATTCATAGTGTTACTCCTACTATAGGCACAAAACCTAGAGAAAGAGGAGCCTTCAACAAATTAGTGTCAGCGACAAATCTGTTAATACTCAGCATCAGCATGAAAAAAGTTTTGGCAATCTATCTAAGAACTGAAATTTCAAATAAAGGGAGGCATAGTTGATGTCCTTGTCTTATTTATGCAAATTTCCTAGCCTCTTTTGCTAACTTATCGGCTATTGAATTCCCTTCCTCTCTGATGAAAGTGGATCACAAGAAAGTTGAGTGTGGCATATTAGCAAGAGTGAACTTTACTTTATTTATAATTTCTTCATTCACCACTTGATTGCGCTGAGTTTTCCTT
The DNA here is from genome assembly GCA_023529015.1 of Papaver nudicaule. Taxonomy (NCBI): domain Eukaryota; kingdom Viridiplantae; phylum Streptophyta; class Magnoliopsida; order Ranunculales; family Papaveraceae; genus Papaver; species Papaver nudicaule. Next base: position 4,586 of record JAJJMA010182657.1, read on the forward strand.
GAGCGAACTGGATTTTTCTTTAGCAATCCCCTTCAATCCAGAAAAATTAAGGCTTCAAAATGTTAGTCCGTTTAACTGCCAATGCCTTTGCTTCTTCTGCACTTGTATCCCTATAGAATCCATGGCAAGCTTGGATAACTGTTGCAATCCATTTCTCAGAATTAAACCAAACCCAACAAAACATCATTTGCAATCCAAGAAGAGTCCACATTTATCTTTAAATGATTATCAATCAGGGCTTTCTGATCAATTCCAGAGATGATGCATTTTTTTTTTACTGAAGAACATACTAGACTTATGGAAGTTGGTGAGTTGCCCGGAAGCAAAGCTGAACTCCTCAATTATGTTAACTAAATTTTTGCAGCTATATAAATCAGCTTTAGTAAACAATAAAAAAAAAAAAAAAAAAAAAAAAAAAAAAAAAAAAAAACTGAGATACAAGAACATTGTTTTTTGAAATCTTTATACCATAAATGAATTTCTCAGATTGTTTGGAAAGCAAAGCCTATAAAAAAACATCATTTAGTTTTGGATTAAGAGTTATGTTTTTAAAAAATCTGGATGAATTGCACTACTTGAGAAAAATGAGTTCCCAATTTAATTTAAAGAGACACACAGGAACCATCAGAAGCACGAGACTTGTTGGATTTCAGTTTCTTACCACATCCCAAATTTCCTTAGCATAAGATACAGTAAGCATATCCTCATTATCTTGATCATAAATGATGTTTGGTACCAGTTCAAAAATCTTTTCACGAGTGTTAGTTGGAGTAGACTTAGACTGGGGCTGCTTGTAACTACTGCCATAATCCTTTTGTTGCTCGTTCGGTCAGAAATGAGACTTCTGGGTTGAAGGGTCAATTGGAGAGATGCTCTGAGAATCCTAATAAGCCGAAGAAAGGTCAGCAAACTCTGTTTTTTTTCACCCCCACAAACCAAGTGATAATGCTAAACTTCTTGTTAATAGTTAGAAGATCTTTAGTAGAGTTTATCCTAAAAGATGAAATGTCATTTATAATGGTAGAATCAGAAGGTTTTAGGGTTTTTTGTCAAGTGTTGGAGCCTAGATTCAAAGTCCCTGGTAGGATGACAATCTACATAGATCTTTTGGTCATTTATAAAGAAGAGAAAGAAAGTTGAAAGTGTACTTCAAGGAGAGCAAACAGAGGGTATCTCTTACTACTGATACATGGACTTCAGCGCACACTAATTCTAATTATATGTGTGTGACAGTTCATTATATTGATAAGAATTGGAAGTTGTAAAAGATAATTATCTTGTTTTGTCAAATTATGAGTCATAAAGGACAAACCATTGGTAGGATGTAGAAAATGTCTGTTGTCTTGGGGACTTGAAGATATGTTTGGAGTAACTCTTGATAATGCTAGTGCTAATAATGTGGCAATGCATTACTTGTAGACTAGTGAACGAGCCAACTACTTGCATGTAAGTTTGTATTGTTTTGGATTTCATTTCTTATTTTGATGTATTGAGTATTCTTCCAATTTTTAATACTAATGTTGGTTTTCTTTTTCTCATTATTATCAGGTGAGGTGTGTTGCCCATGTTCTTGTTGTTGTGGTAAGATATGTAGAGTATTGATTTACAACAAGTCAATCAAGAGGATAAGGTCAGTGGTTAAGTATGTATTGGCTTTTCCTGCTAGGTTGGCTAGATTTAAGCGTTGTGCTACATTAGAAAAGGTTCCATGCAGAAGGGGCTTAGTCTTAGATGTCAAGAGTAGATGGAATATCACGTAGTCATGTTGGATGTTGCTGAGAAATATGAAAAAGCTTTTAAGAGGTTAGAAAGGAAGATAAGGAGTACAAAAAGAAGTATTGTAACCCGAATGTTGTTCCTGATTTACCTAATACTTATGGCTTTGATATTTATTTTTTTCGATGTTGAAGACAACGATGAAAGTGAGCCTAAATTTAAAGATGAGTCTAAAATGAAGGTTGTTGTGGAGACTAGTAGAAACAAGAAGAAAGTTAAGAGGTCGGAGATGCCAGAGGCAAAGCAATCAAACATACCTTGTCTTCATGCTCCATATCCTGAAGATTTTCATATGCTAGGGGTCTTGTGAGGTGTTTGAAGGTATTCTTCGATGCTACCATGAAATTTTCAGCTTCTTCACATGTTACAACTCATGCATTCTTATGGCAATTGGCAATCATCCATGAACTTTAGTTCGATTTAGGAACACTGTGGGAGATACTTTTAGTTCATCGATAGTTAATATCATGTTTCGTAAGTATAATGCATATTGAGGTGAATATCAACAAATGAATTCTGTTGTGTTTTTTGCTCGATTACTCGATCCAACATCGAAAGAAGGTGGTTTGGAGTTTGTTTTAATGTGTTTGTAGGAAGAAGTAGACGATACATCCTAGGACTGACCGTGTTATGAAGAAGGTGAAGCAAGAAATGGTGAGACTCTTTGAAGAATACATATCATTTCAATCAAGTGTTGAAGATGTGTCAACTAGTATGGATGTTGTAGGTGCAGTTGACACTCCAAGTGTTGCGCAAGATGTGAGTATTGAAGATCTTCTTGAGTTAAGGGCCAAAAATCATATGAAGAACCCATTAGCTAATGGAAATGTGGGTGCCATATTCCATATGTACCCTAAAGCCCAGCGCAACATCCTAAGGGCATGAGAAGTGCAGCGGAGGAGAAAAGGGGGGGCCCCCCCCCCCGACCATAGAGGAAACGGGCGGAGGGATTAGCCTCCGCCTCCCCATCAATGTACAGCCTGTCCACATATCAGATCCCTACCCATCCGCACAACGGAGGGGGGGAGATATAGCCGACATAGTGTGAATACGCGTTATCCATCTAAGTATCACAAGGTCACTGAGGGGAGTGTCCTCAGTGACCTCTATAAATATGAGACCTCTTTACCGTTGAAAGGGGATCGGCATTCATTCATACTAATAAGAAAGAGAACATTACTACTCATATCGTCTTCCATTAGTGTCTTAGTTACTTGGGTGTGGTTGTTTGGTATTTCCAACAATTACATTTTGGTGCCGACACAAGGGGACGACGAATTCCACTAGACCAAAAGTCACGTAAGTGTCGTAGAAAGTGAGGGTGAGAGTTGTTCCATAGAGTACAGAGAAATCTGCTAAGCTCTATGGAAATCCAGTAGCTCACCAAAAAAATCTTGAGAGCGTTACCGTGTATTTGTTGAGAGTGAGGGTGACACTGACAGTTGTTCCACAGAGTACAGAGAAATCTGCTAAGCTCTATGGAAATCCAGTAGCTCACCGAAAATTTGTAGAGGAATCATTGTGTGAGGGTGAGATCTGTTCCAGAGGAGTGCAAACCACACTGGTTTGTCGAACTCTTTTGAAAATCCAGTAGCTCACCAAAATAACCAGAGAGAAAGTTTAGATCTAGCAAAACCACCTCTCTGAAAACCTGCCAAAGAATCCAGGAAAATGATTATGGGAGGAGCAAGAGTACAGATGCCGGAAGAATCAACAGGAAACACCATCAACATGGGAGTAATAACATCACCAGCAAGAAGGCAAGAAAAAACACCATCAACGACGGCAGTAAATGAATGGGAAGTAGGATCTGAAGGCAACATGCATCCAGCACGCAGTGGAACATCAAGACCGGAAGTAACAACGAGAGTCACAAGGCAAATGGCAGCAGCACAAATCAACTCACCAAATGTGGAAACAAGAAGTAGAGCTAGACAACCGGTAGCAAGAAGACTAGAAGTACAACCAAGAGCGAAACCGGTGGGAAAAAAGGCGAGCCAACCAAAAAAGGCACCGTCAAAGCCGAGAGTTAAGAAGCGGAGCCAGAGAGAGATATCGCGGATGCAGCCAGTACGTCCGGAGATCAGAGGAGGAGAACCGGAACCCGCAGGAGAAAATCCAGTACTTACAAGGTTGGATGAGTTGACACAGCAGATGGAGGTCCAGGCTGCGCAGATACGAGACATGGAAAACGGAGGATCAGAGGAGTTAGGAGAAGAATCTTCATAAGCAGAATCACAAAATACGGAAGAATACTACGAGGGGAACAGAGATCAACCAGGATATGAACAGATACTAAGAATAGCGAATGTAGCAAAGATGATTAAGGAACTGAAAGAAACAATCAACACATCGTCACTATCCGCGCTAGACAGAAGATTTAAGACATACATAGATGAATCCAAAGCATCACCGTTAAGTGAAGAACTGCTAGAAGGAAGAGTACCAAGGAAGTTCGTACGCCACCATTCAAGTTGTTCGATTGAGGTTCAGATCCGTTAGCACATTTGAGAGACTACAAACAAGCGCTACTCCAGTGGAAGAGAAACCAAGTGGTATTATCAGGTATTTTCAAGTGACACTGATAGGAGGAGCACGCCTTTGGTATGATCAGATCGCCAAAGGATCAATAAGGAATTTCGATGATATAAGCCTCAAATTTCTCACAAGATTCATGCACAACCGGAGCTTTCAGACACCAGTATGAGTATTATTTCAACTAAGGCATAGAAAAGGGGAGAAGTGCGCAGCTACGTCAAGAGGTTGTCAGATATAGTTACGGAAGTAGGGGTGGTAGATGAAAGTGTTGTTATTCAGTCATTCATACACGACTATGATGTCAACACGGACCTCTACCTATCACTCACGGAGCGCGACGTCGAAGATCTGGGAGAACTAAGGGAGAAACAACAGAGATTTGTTATGCTAGAGGATATGCGGTTGAAAGTTCATGAAGAAACTCTGAAGTTCAACAACAACGCGGGCGCAACGCAGGTACCACGAAGGCATGAAGGACCAGAGATATTAAGAAGACACATTGAGAGGAGAGAACCGAAGCGCAAGCCATATAGAGAAGATGATGGGCAGAGAGAAAAAAATGTTTGAAGACCGCACGTATACAGAGATTTATACACCAGTGGTCAACATACTCAGAGAGCTGGAAAAGAAGAACGACGTGGAATATCCGACATCAATAGGGAGACAACCGGAATACGGGAGAAATTCGAGGAATAGGTGCGAGTTTCATGGATATATGGGACATGACACCAGCCAGTGCAGACACCTTTTGCACATGATCCAGCGAAGAATCGACAACACGGATGCGGCAATGAATAAGTACATAGGAAACAAGGAGAATAATAGGAGAGGAACAGCAGAAGAAAGACAAGCACACCTACTAGCAGCACCAAATAGAGCAGTCTACATGATATTATGCGCATATATCAACACAAGGAGCAGCGCGACTATGATGGCCAACTTAGCGCATGACGGACCAGAGGAAAAGAAAACAATAGATGAAAGCAGTTCGACTAAGGAATGGATGATGCGACCAGTGCATTTTTCAAGCAACGAAGCCACGGATATTTACAATCATTGCGACCCGCTGGTAATCACACTGATTATAGCAAGGTGGGCAATACATAGGATATTGGTAGACGCAGGGAGCGCAACGGATATACTGTTCTACGACGTGTACATGGAAATGAAGATCAGCAAGGCAGCATTAGTGAAAGCGGGAGAACTATCTACGGGTTTAACGGAACGCAAAAAATTCCGGTAGGAGAAGTGGTACTTAAGGTAGCAGCGGGGCCGATAGCTTTGGATGTCCGCTTCAGCGTAGTAAACACGGAGTCATCATACACAACGATCTTGGGAAGAATTTGATACATCATATGAGGGAAATACCATCAACGCTCCATCAAAGCATCAAGTTCCCAACGCCAGCAGGGCTAATGGAAATTAAGGGTGATCAGTCAGCGGCTAAAAGATGCAATTCTTTGCATGTCTAAGATTCAATCAACAGAGATAGGAGCATCAAGCAAGCGGAGCAGAGGGAACGAAGATGAATGATGGAGGAACATATACACAACAAGCGGAGGGTATTGTGTTAAAGCATTGCTCGGTTGAACCCACTGATGTTGCTATCTTAAGTCAGTTGTCAAGTTTAGTTGACCAAAACACAATCCTTGATAAGTCTACTCTACAACTCGGACTAGGATAGATTTAGGTATTCGAGACGAAAACCATTGAAGATGAAGACCAGAGCTTACATACTTGATTATACATATCGTCCTCGCTAAAGATTATAAAGGTTTTCCTTTCAAGTTTCGTTTTTACCATTCTATCATGAAAATAGTTTATGATGTTGTTATGTGATCCGAAGGATTATAAATATTAGTTCTCTTAAGCATCTAAGTCATTTCATGACCAATGCTCAAGTAGAATGTGGAATATTGAGTTAGCTCTTAGATTGCGTGAAAAACATACGTGTTCATGTACGCGTTCATATCTTGGACAGCGTTTCTAATAGAGCTTGAGCACTTTGTATGTACGCGTACATGATAACTCAGGGAGTTCCTGAACTCCACAAGCTGCCCTATGTACGCGAACATGTACGGGTACATATAAACCATTGAAAGAACATGTCAACATCATACGCCTTCATGTGTTGACGTTCTTGCCTATTGTGAATAGTTTCTTGTAAGCTTTTACAATATGGCTCATGGAACTCATGTCCACAATTTTCTTTGAGTTCCTATCCTTGTGTATGGACTCCATAGCATGGCCAAACTTGTTTGAGCCGTAGCCATCCTTCTTGATCAATGCGAGTCTTCTCACAACCTTTAGGTCTCGGCCAACGGGTTAGAAGAAGATTGACTTGGACCTCAATGCAAGCCTACGGACTTTTCTAAGTTCGGAAACTTGCTTGAGCCTCACTCAAGGTTGCTTAACTTTAAATCAAAGCCTCCCTTGATGATCACTATAAATAGATGACCTTCTGCAAGATACAACTTCAATCCTCTACACATCTGTGTATCCTTGCATAAAGCTTGATCGTCATCTCGAAGTCCTTTGGACTACGACTATTGAAAGAATTCGCTTGAGGATCATGAAGCACATGTCAAAAGTTAAATTCCTGATCTTGTATCTTGGGTCGATTGAATTATTTCAATCTTATCGCGACCAAGATTTGATAGAAACTTCGTACGACAGATCTCGTATCGTAAGCCCCAGAAGTTTCATAACGCAAAATCACGAACTAGTTAATACTAAGTTCGCCAAGCGTTAGGAGGTAAACTGTCTAGGCTAGATCAATAAGCCATATTCAGTAAAACCGATTTCCATTAACCTTGACTTTAAGTCTAAAGGAAATCACAATCGTATTCTTGTTTTTCAACTAAGTACTTTTAGGCGTCCTGTTAGTAGCAGGGTAGCGCTAGTCTTCACGAAGGGAAGTGGAGCAACTCCTAGGCCTGTAAAGGACGTCAGCTAGGGGAATCAAGTACGTAGGTTACTGCGGGAGCCAAAAGACGTAGGAACACATTGGTAACTGAATTGCTTGGAGGGTTAATTCAGTCTCGATACATTCCAAACCGAAGTCTAAGAGTAGGCTAGCAACTGTATTCTCTTAATACTGAGGATGTTCACATCTGGAAGAGGTCCCGGGGTTTTTCTGCTGGTTTGCAGTTTCCTCGTTAACAAAGTTTCTGGTGTCTTGCATTACTTTTCCCTTCCGCATTATATTTTCTCTGATTTATATAATTGAAGTAATTGCAAGTTTGTTGATTCATAACCTGCAGTGAATCCATCTCTATTGAGATCTACAAGAATGTGTTCTTGTTAGGGTTCAGTTCTCTGAACTATACTCGGGTTGTTGTTTGAATATTGATTTGTGAGATCGTTCAAAAAACCTAAATCAACTAGGTTCACGAAAACTAAAAGTTGGTGGTATATCTCGGTATCCCCTCTTTTTCATATTGGAACTATCAGCGGAATACCCAGGGCCCAATGACATCTACTAAGAAAAACGGTGGAATAAGCGGAGCATAGGAATCAACGTAGCCAAGGGTAATTGCATTTTTTTTAATAATAAGAAAATGTACGAACTGGTTTACCGTGCACAAGGCACTCTCAAGCAATAATAAATCTCTTTAAGGAAAATCGAGTTCGCCAAATTAAAGGAATGAATTGATGCAGCAGGTAAGAAATCGCACCCATCGCTCGATTAAATATGCGCCTTGAATAAGGTCCGATGAATGGCCGCAAAGGAGCATAATAATTGCTAACAATTCTTAATCGCCCACTACGGATCAAAGAAAAGCGGTCCGGTATGGCGGGGGATGGGTTACCGCAAATAAATGAAAGCCCACCCCGGGTGGAAAATGGAAATGACTGTCGACTGTCTCGAATGCCCACTACAGTAATTGACTGGACGTGGTCACTGATATGGACGGGTTAGATATAAATACTAAACCCCTACGAAGTTTAGGTGGTTCACGTAGTTAGAAAAAATCACGTAGTGTAACTTAGAAATAACACACTCTGCAC